>CAUYUJ010017189.1:180000-207500 GCA_963575745.1 Prorocentrum cordatum | reverse complement strand
CTATACCTCGGTCCGGCGGTATAAGAATTCTCGGCGCGCGCCTCCCTTTGGGGGGGCGACGCACACACGGTATTGTTACATTGGGGGCTCGACCACAAGAAACCTTCCACAAGAAACCCAACCCCGAATCCCCAAAATTTCCATTGATTTTTGGAGTGGGAACGTCGTGCTGTCCATCGCAAAAGCATCGACACCCAAGAAACCAAGGGCACCCTGGGGGCAAGCAAGGTGTGTCTTGGCATGGGCCCCCATTGTATGCTTGGGTGACTCGGGGATCTTCTGACCCGGGTCAATCCAGACCCAGGTCAGTCAAGCCCTGCAGGATCCTGCAAGATGTCAATGCGAAGGATCCTGCAAGATCGGGCACTCTGGCTGACCCCCCGTTCGCACTGACCCCCTTGGCGGTGCGCTCAGGGGGGTGGAGGCAGGGGGGACGGCTTCTCAGAAGGAGGCTGCTTCTTGGAAGGCGCCTTCTTCACATCTACAGATTAGGCCTTCTTCTGAAGAAGCAGGGGTGCTTCTAAGAAGCCTTCCCCCCTCCCCCACCCCCCCTCTGCGTTGACCCCCGTCTCAAGGCTCCCGAAGTGACGGCAGTTCTGATCGTGCCGACTGCGGCCGCTCGCCCTCGGTCGCCCCCCCCCCCAAAAGGCGCGCTCTGGCCTCGCGGCGCTCGCCCGCCGCCCCGCCTCGAGATCGACCTCCGCTCGCCACGGGTACAGTCAATCAGCTGCTGCTGCAAGGGGGCAGTGAGGGGCAACGATAGGGGAGGGGGACTGGCATATGGGAGGGATGCCTCGCCCTGGAATCGGCGATACGTCGCCGATAGGTCGGCGATAGGCCTCCGATCGTGACTCCGAACCTTCCTGGGCAGGTTGGGGCTATCGGGCCCCTGTCGGCGATCAATAGTCGATTGGGGGTCGGCGGATCCCCCCCTATGCCTGTCCCCTCCCCTGTCGTTGCCCCTGAGGAAAGCTACATGAGCGACGTTTTTTTTTAAGGGGCCCAGAGACACACCAATACATACACAGAGATCCCAGGATTCCCCATATGTCTATCTTTTCTGAGTTTTCGTCATCTCCCCCACTTCCCATGTTTTAGCTATATTTTCTTGGGAATCGACGATGATTTGTGCCTGTGTGTTGCTCCCTCCTGGCAAACATGGATCGTTCGCGAGATGACGCAGCGACCTTAAGCGGTGGCTTACGCGAGCCACCGTCGCGGCGCGCGGTGCTGGGGGCGAGGGCGCTGACGCACGAGCTCACGCGGGCAACTTACGCGCCAATGTCGGCGCAGATGACCGTGCTTTTCTTGCGTCGCTCAAGTAAGGAACGAAGCCCCTCGTCTGCACTCGAAGAGCCTGGGAGCAGACCCCAAGGCAGTCCTTGATTCAGGTGCTTGACTGTACCGCTCTCTCCTCTCCCCTGCTCCGTAGCCATTGTGGCTCAAGCAGCCTGCTCGCCCAGCCCCTGGTTCGAGCTGGCTACGGTCATGGCCGACGCGATGGCGGAGGCTCTCCTCGGTGCTGTTGTGCGCGCTGGCGGCTCTCGCCAGGTGGTGGCGGCCACAGCGGTGGCCCTCTGGCGAGCGGCCCAGGCTGGCGGCGGCAACCTGCAGGTCGCGGACAAGGAGGTGGATCGCGAGATCTAGGCGCGGGTCGAGCTCATCAAGCCCGCCCTGCGAGCGAAGATCGAGGCGGCGTTCAGTGACGGGCCGATCGAGATCGACGGCGGGGCGACGGCGCTCCGGAACGTCGTGGAGCATGGCCCCTTCGGGAAGGGCGCGGAGGCGCTGCCCCAGTGCAGGAAGGATGCCAAGCGTTAGCAGAGGGGCCGGCGGCGTCGCGCCCGCGGCACGCAGGCCACCGCCATCGTCGGCATCAACGACCATGTCGATAACAAGGTCAAGATGCGCCAGTTCGAGTTCATCGACGAGGACGTAGTGATCCTGGACAGCACTTGGTTCCGAAAGGGGGCCACCAAGAACGGCTCCAAAGCCGAGCAGGTGGAGGAGCTGATGGAGAATGGCCCGAAGACGGAGTTCGAGCCACCCTCGAAGTTCACGAATGAGGTACAGGTCGACAAGGCCCAAGTCGCGGTCTCTGCGTGCACGGCGGACTATTCCTGCATGCACGAGTCTACCGAGTATGACTGGTCCGTCAACATGGTGCGCCACACGACGGCACAGGCCCCGACAGAGACCAAGACTAACCAAGCCGTGTTGAGAATCAAGGGCGTGGGCAAGAGTAAGACCCACGACGCCTACGAAGAGTGCGACTCGTACATCCTCGGCAAGGGCAAGGGCACGGGCGTCCTCGGCTCCAGAGGCTGAGGGCATCTCGTCCGTGGGGCCCAGAACCGGGCCCTCCTCCTCACAAGTGCCAGCCTCCAGCTCCAGAGGCTGAAGGCCTCGGGACCGCCGACGTGGTGCGGCGTTCCTCCTGCCTATGTGTATTGGAGGAGGTATTGACTACTTCTTCCTTCGCTCTGTCGGCGGTGCCGGGGTTGCTCCGAACCCGCCTGCTTCTCCGTCTTGCTTGTTTCGGCTGAACAGGCAAACCCGCTAGCGATTTGCATTTAGTTTTGCGCGGCATTTATTGGCATCCAGCTGCAGGCCGCGCGCCGACGCAGCAGCGTCGCAACGTTGCGCTCTTTTCCTGCTTCACGCCCACGTGGGCGAGCGTATGCGGCAAGTGCCAGGATGCCCTTCGGGAAGCTGAAGGGCACTAGCGCCACCCGGTGGGTGCACTCAGGCCTGCGCAAATAGCAGAAGGCCTTTCGGGTGAAAAAAACAACTCCCCTCTCTCCTGGTGCCCTCTGATGCACAAGACGACAAGCCAGGACGAGGATACCATCGGGCGAAGATACATCGAGGATCTCTGAGATGCGGTGGCTCTGGAGGATGTCTCGGGCGCAGAGGCCTTCTCAGAGCGTTCCTGAGCGCCCTGAAAGCGCTCTGGAACGCTCAGATCTGAAGCGGACGTATGCGGATACCCAAAAAATACCGAGCCCGCTGCTCCCTTCTCCCGGGATTGCGTCCTGACCAGAATCTCGAGGCGAGCCCAGAGATGGCGACGGGGGCCCCCCCAGGAGGCCCAAAGCGGGGAAAGCGGACGGCGAAGGGCACTGGCATGGGCCCCCTGTCCTCTCCGCGGAGCCGCGGCCTCCTCACAGGCGTGCCCGCGAGCGCCCCGAAAGCGCAATCCCGGAACGCTCTGGGACGCCTCGCCCGCCGTGGCCCCGCCCGGATGCAGGCGCTGCCTCTCCCGCCGCAGCCCCAGCTTCCACGGGGCTTCCGAAGGCGCGCGCGCCCGGCCACCCCCCAAGACCTGACGATGGCCCCGCGGCGCTCGTCGTCGTCGTCGTCGTCGTCGTCGCCGTCGCCGTCGTCGTGTCCTCGTCGTCGCCTTGATCCTTGCCCTTCCCCTGCAGGCAAGTTGCTGCAACAAGGAACGCGGAACAAAAAACGAGGCCCTTTCCAGGGCACCCGAAGCGCCCGGGTGCGCGAGGAGGGCTCAAGGAACAACCACATATGGCCTAAGGAGCAGCGGGCCCCTTCCAAACCCGCAGCGGTCCTTCTGTCATCGCCTTGCCTGTGGACTTCCTCTTTGGCCTCCTCCTCCTTCTCCTTCTCCTTCTCCTTCTCCTCCGACGACGAGTCCTCATCGTCCCCCTCGTCCATCCTTTCGACTGGCCCCTGCCCCCCTCGCGCTGCAAGCACTATTCAGAGGCCAAGCCCTCTCACACACACGACGCCTGGATTGGTGAATAAGAGGAGGATGGGCACAACCGACAGGACCAGGGTTGGGCAGGTGGGCGAGGGCTGCTAAAACCGTGGCTGCTAAAACGGCCCTCCCGAAGGAAAAAACAACTTCCTGGAATGAGGCGCGGCACGGGAAACAATCAACGGGCTTCTTCCCGGAAGGACGAAGACAACTTTCCGGAGGTCGATTTTAGCAGCCCCGGATTTAGAAGCCCTTGCCCGGCTTCCGAATGGTGGGGGGGAGGGGTAGTACGCCAGCTGTGGCGCGACCGCACCCCTCTTGCCCGTCTTCCCCGCAGCCGTCATGACTCGTTCACAGCGTCGCCCCCAAGAGATCTCGACTCATTCCCAGGGACTACCTTCTCATCCTGAGTTGCCTGTGTCACAGTCTCGGAACCCGGTGTGGGGCCCCGAAGGGCAGAACCTCACGCCACGATTTTTGCACGACGCGCGGTGGGGGCCTGTAGGCGCCGCATCGGCGTCAGCGATGTCGGCGATGCATCGGACCCGTCGGCGTCGAGAGTCGGCGGGAGTCGGCGGGCTAGCAGGGCCGCCATTGAGAAACTGCAGTTCAGATCGGAGGCCGACCTCGAATCGAAACGCATTCCATCGACATCGTACGGAATGGGAGGAGTCGAAGTGGGCCCTGCCCCGAGGCCTCGTCGCCACGGCGACGCCGGCGGCGCGTCGGAGCCGTCGGCGTCGAGAGGATCGGGCTCCACATCGAACCGCATCGCCGATGCATCGGCGATGCGGCGCGATCCCCGACCCCACCTGCACTGGGGGCCCTACCACAAGAAACCTTCCACAAGAAACCCAACCCTGAGACCCCAGGCCGTCCATTGACTTTTGGTGTGGGAACGTCACGCTTTCCATATCGAAACAATCGAAAACCAAGAACCCAGGGCACCCTGGAGGCAAGCAAGGTGCTTCTCGGCATGTGCTTCCAATGTACTCGGAACCCATCCGGGAGGCCCGGATCCCCCCGCCTCCCCGTGCAGCAGCAAAAGGGCTTCAGGGCCCGTTCGCCCCACGTCCGGTCCTTGGCGCGGGCCGTCGCGCTCGTGGTCCGCTCCGTCGCCTGCCTTATCCTCGAGGGGGGGCGACGGCAGAGAGGGGGAGCTTGCGTTCGAGCCATTTCTGACGCTCTGCCCCTCCCGCTAGACTTTCGAGGAGACGACACAGTTTTTGACACCGGCGCAGTTGGCAGCCTAGGGGGGGCGAGCTGGGACCTGTGCAACACAGCAGCGTGCTGGTTCTCCCAGGACCTCACGCGGCAAAAACGTGCCAGAGTGCGCGGATGGCAGCACCTGCAGTCGACACGTATCATGAATATGCGCGATAAGGATGAAGGGGCCTTGGACGCCCATCTCGAAGCTCTTCGAGCGGGGCGCGGCCAACGAAAGTGGCCAAGGATGGACCGAGGAGGCAAGGATGCAAAGGGTACCCTTGGGAAATTTGCCCATCCTTACCATGCGGGTCGACTGTAGGGCCTCACGCGTAAGTGGCAAAGTGCGCATAGGCAGCCGTCGGGGGCACGCAAACATGGACTAGCGATCCATGGATGTGGCGCGATCGGAGGAAGTGCCCTCCCCAAAATGCGGCGAGTGCCGCCTCGTCCGGCGGTGGAAATCCGCGATTTCCCGTGGAAACGGGACCCGTCGCTAATCCACGCCCCCTTAATCCATGTTTGCGATCGCCTGAACGAAGGCAGGTGGCACCTGCGCAGAGCCCCGAGGGAGGGCGTGGCACAAATGTTGGACCTGCGTGCAGGACTGCGCTCCTTCGGAGCTCCCCCGAGCCAGCGAACATGGCGACAACTTCACAGACCTTGCCTCCTCCCTCCCTCTCCTCCCCCTCCTCCCTCCCTTTCTCTCCTCCTCCCTCCCTCTCCTTCCTCCCCCCTCCCTCCCTCCTCCTCCCCATGGGAGGGAGAAGTCTTGTTTGGGTCTGCGTAGGGCCGCGATGCACCTTCCGGGAGCAGAATTGGCGACGGTTGCGCGTTTGGCAGCCCCCTGGGAGGACGAAGTGAATTCAACATGCGAGTGAAGACTGCTGCCAAATGAGCCTCTCAAGGGTTCTTGGAAATGGCAACATCATTGTAGCTGGGAGCCCTCATGGGAAGGCGAGACCTTGTCTGGATCTGAATAAGATGTCGCCCTGCCAAACACCGCAGGATCTCAAGACAAGAGCCAGAGAGTTCCGCAGATAGCAGCCCTCAGAGAGGGCGAGGCAGGAGGCATCCAAGAGGCAGGCAAGAAAAATAAGAATGACCAAGCTCACAGTGCTTGATCCAAGCAAGAACCGGAACCATACAGCCAAGGCCACAAGCCCGACATCGTAGCCCGAAAAACTAGACTGAATCATGATGGGCGCTCCCCGCCGTGGGCCTCGAAGCATCTTCTGGCCATCGCTCGGACGTCCATTCCCTGTGTTTTCCCCGGCTTCGTGCGTGTTTTTCTTCGCCAAATGATCAAGGATGCACCTCGATGGCCCTCGCCGAGAAAAAATGCACGCGTCCGAGCGATGACAGGATCTTAGACAAGGCCCTGGGTCACAGATGCCTCTTGCCAACATCTGCTCGTGCCATGACGCAGTGATGCCTCCCAACAACAGTTGAAGAAACGTAGCAATACCTGCCAAGAGACGACAAGGGCTCGCAAAACAGGGGCTCGCAGACAGGATAACACGCTGTCTTCGGCTCCACCAACTTGATCGCCGCAGTGGTGTCTTCCTTAATGTGCTCCGCTTCTTCCATGACGGGGCGCTTCTTTGCCTGCCCCACCCTGGTCAGAGGAAGGAGCATGAGGAAGACGGGATGATCGTGCAATCCTCCGCCTCCTGCGCCCACCTCCTGCTCCTCCCTCCTCCTCTTCCACACTCCTGATCGTGGATAGAAGAGCCCCGTCAATGACTCAGGCATACAGGTGGAGGCCAGTCGACAAGAAACCTTCCACAGGAAACGCCAAACCCTGAGACCCCAGGACGTCCATAGATCTCTGGTGTAGGAACGTCGCGCCTTCCACAGCAAGACCCTCGAGACCCAAGAAACCCCGGGCACCCTGAAGGCGAGCAGGGTGTCTCCTGGCAGGGGCCTCCACTGCTGTGAGCGAGGGGCCCCCTCTCGGTGGGAGGCTGACGGGGCGGTGGGTGCCGCCGGGTGGGCGGGGCAGAACTACACGAATGCTACCAGCCTCGAACTTATCCCTATCCCTGAGATTGACACGCCAAAAGGCGATGACAGTCTTAGGGATGCGCCCTCAGAAACTGAGGGGATCCCGAAGATTGGCATCGTGATGAGGAGATGCCCAGCGTAGGGATAAGGATATGTTCCAGGCTGGTAAGAATGGCCATCCACCAGGACTGAAGGAAGTGGGGCCCCTCTTCCACGGCTTGGGTGTGGCGCCTCCCCATGGGAGCGGGGCAGGCCGGGGGCTGGGCCCCTCCCCTCCCTTGGGGCTCTCGATCCCGGCGAGGTTCGCCCCCCCCGCTGGGACCGCAAACTGGCAATTTTTCTGGCGCCGTGTTTGTGCCGAGGGCGAGCGTCTACCGTCTGTGTTGTGGATGGCCTCTGGAGCTTCACGTGTCTGGCGAGCGTCGAGCGTCTTGTTTTGTTGATCGCCTCTGGGGCCTCCTGTGTACCTTGCGTACCTCTGTCGCTTTGTTGGTGTGGCCTCTGGAACCTCTCTTGTTTTCTTTTCACATCCTTCCCCTCAGCTTCGTGCGCCTGACGCGACAAGAGGGCTGGAAGAGGATCTGTAGGAGGGGCCAACATCATTGATTTTATGCATCTTATCAATCATATCAGCGTTCTCGCCTCGGGCTTCCGACGCTCCAAGACTGCACCACAGGCTCCCAAGAATACCCCAAGATGACCCCAGAGGCCCCCAAGAGGTGCGCAAGAGGGCCCCAAGACAGCCCACGAGACCCCGAAATCGGCCTCGAAGCGCCCCAAGAGGGGCACCACGTCGGCCCAAAGAGACCCCCTTAAGACAGCTTCCGACGGCGTCGGACTGGCCAGAAGCACCCAAGCCCAGGATGAGTGGAAATTGCACAACGCCCGCCCCCGAGGCCTCCAAGGGGCCCTCAGGATATGTGGGGGCGTGCGATCTGCGGTCGCTTGACGGGAAGCCAGGGGCGAGCGGCTAAATTTCCCCCACCCCACACACACATCCTCCCCAGCCAAAGGGGGGGGGGACACCCACGCTGCCAGGAAACCGGGGGAGGGGAAGGAAGGGGGGGGCAGACTCCCACCCCCGGTTTCGAACCGGATGGGGAAGGGAGGCCAAGCTCTCCGTCGCCCTAAACTCAAGCCGATTTTGAGCTGTGTTTGAACCTTGTCTGACCTTTGTCGGAACTTTGCCTGAAAATTGATGTTTCCCGCGGGGCGTGGAGCACAACCGTGTTAACAGCAAGCCGCTGACCCGTGTACGGGGTGGGTTTGAGTTCTGTTTGAGCTTTCCTTGAGCTTTGTTTGAGCTTTGATTGGGTTTTGTAGGGTTTTCGTAGAGCTTTGTTGGATCTTTGATTGGGTGTTGATTGAGCTCTGTTGGAGCTTTGATTGGGTTTAGTTTGAGCTTTGTTTGAGCTGTGTGTGAGGTTTCTGTGAGCTTTGGTTGAGCCTTCTTTGAGCTTTGTTTGAGCGTTGTGTGAGCGTTGGTTGACTTTTGTTTGAGCTGTGTGTGAGCTATGTCTGAGCATTTGTTTAGCTTTGTTTGAGGTATGTTTGAGCTGTGTTAGCGCTTTGTTTGAGCTTTGGTTGAGCTGTGCGTGATCTTTAATTGACCTGTGTGTGAGATGTGTCTGAATTTTGTTTGCGTGTTGTTAGGGCTTTGGTTGAACTCTGTCCGAGCTTTTTTCGCGCTTGGTTCCAGCTTTGTTTGAGCTGTATGTTGAGGATTGTTGAAGCTTCGTTTGAGCCTTAGCTGAGCGCTGATTGAGCATTGTGTTAGCTTTGTCTAAGCTTTGTGTGAACTTTGTTTGAGTTTTGGAACGTTGTTGAGCTTTGTTGGAAAATTGTGTGAACGGTGTGTGAGCTTTGCTTGAGATTGGTTTCAGCTGTGCTCCAACTTCGTTTAAGGTTTGTGCGAGCATTGTTTGCGCTTTGTTTGAGCTTTGATTGGAGCTTTGATTGAGCTTCGTTTGGGCCTTGACTGAGCTTTGCTTGAGCTTTGTTGGAGCGTGGCCGATCTTCGTTTAAGCTGTTATTTGCCTTTGTTTCAGCGTCGTGCGAGCTTTGTTTGGGCCCTGTCTGGACTTGATGTCCGCGGAGCGGACGGTGCTTCGTGGCATAACACGGACCATTCGCCCTTTCCGCCCTGTGTTCAGGTGTGAGTTCCGGCAGCATGGGAGAAAGCCGTCCCGCCCCCCCCTCCTGGTTCGACCGGGGATGGGGTGCGGTTGGACCCCGCCCTCCAGGTTCGAACCGGGGAGGGGGGGGGAGGTGCGCCCCCCCCCCGCCCCCCGGTTCGGAGTGGGAGGCCGTGTTTCTTGCCCCTTCTTTTCTCGCCCCCCTGGTTCGAATCGGGGGGGGGGCTTGCCAGTAATGGCAGAAGGCGCTCTTTCAAAGGTCCCAGGAACACCCCAAAATCTTCCAAGAGGCCTCCTCCTCTTCCTCTTCCTCCTCCTTGTCCTTCCCTCTCAACGTTTTCTTCTTCCTCCCCAAGTGTTCCCATCACCGTTTCCATCAAGGCTGGGGGAACCCACGGTCCGACAGCGAGGCCGAATTCAAGCCATAACATTCGGCTCTCAAAGGCACGGGGCGGCGTCGATCGTCAAATTGGGCGTCTCCGATACCTTGAATGAGCCCGTGCAAAGGTGCCCAGAAAACTCCTCAAGGGCGACAAGCCAGGCCGCAAAAAAACACCAAACAGCTCCAAAGAGGCAACGCAACACTCATGCAACTGCACGTCCGTGGCACGGTCCGACATCGTAGCGACGTGCGACAAAATTGCGATGCCGAACTTATCTGGTAAATATCGTTAGAGCAGTCCGGCATGCATGTCATTGGTGCGTCGGCAGTGACGGGGTTCGCCAGAGGCAGCTGCGCAACTACTTCTTGCGACCCAAGTTCCACTGGCGCAAATCGGTTGTTGGCTAGCTTGGGACACTTATACCGCACTGGCAAAAGGAGGCCCGCGTAGTTTGCCAAATCAACTTCCTCGTTGAAGCTCTTGTCGCGCACCTTTTGGTCTAGGACTGCGTCTGCCCACTTTTTCGGGCACCCCTGGTCCTGTTCGTCTCCAACTTTTCGGCGTGTGGCCGGCGATCCTCTTCAGGTCCTGCCACAACCAACCACACAGGGCAGACCGACGCTGTCACGAACGACGATGTCACTGCGTGCAGCACCCAAATAGCAGCCAGAAAATGCCAAGCGGGCTTAGAACGATGAGCGCAGACAGTTGAACTGCCTGCGTCAACCGAATGCCTGGCTTTGTGGCCTTCAGAGAAAGGAGGTAACAACTGCCCCCCCCCCCCCCCCCGCTGACGTGACATCGCGGCCTCCCGGCTGATGCATGTGTGACCATCTACCGATTGCCCCCCATCTCCTTGAGCGGATGCCAACCGCGGCCGAGGGGAAGAAGCCACCTGACCCCTGCTGTTACGCGTTCGTGGGGAACCTCGCTCGAAAGGCCCATCCTGGCCTCAGGGCCGACGGGGCCAAGCTACCCGACTCGCACACGGACGCGGCAACATAACCAGAACGCACCTGCGAAGCACCCTATTTGAGGCGACCCTTGCACCCTTTCTGACTGCTAGGCCGACCGCCCGAAAGGTTGATCTCAAAACGACAACGTCGCGCGGGCGCTGAACGCCCGCGCAGAAGTCGAGCCCCCGTGCGACTTCGGACACATGACCAAGGGTTCGCTACACATATCCACATCATTGCAATCTACAAAACAGACTGTGCACCCGCGTCGAAGCCCTTGCCGCGCACCTTCTGGTCTAGGACTGGGTATGCCAATTTTCTCGGGCACCCCTGTTCCTGCTCGTGTCCTGCGTTTCGGCGCGCGGCTGGCTATCCTCATCAGGACCTGCAACAACCAACCGCGCGGGGCAGCCCGACGCGGTCACGAACGACGCCTCCGCGTCCGACTGCGTGAAACATCGCTGTGCGCAACGCCCGGCGCTGACGGTTGAACCGCCCGCGTCAACCGAAAGGCTGGCTTTTTGGCCTCCAGGGGAGAGCGGAGACAAATGCCCGACCACAAGAAACCTTCCGACAGAAACCCCACCCTGAGACCCCAGCGCGCCCATTGATTTCTGGTGCGGGAGCGTCGCGTTTTCCACCGCGCATCGAAACCCAGGAACCCCCTCCTGGGTGGCCTGAGAGCAGGGGCTCGACTCCCCCCGTCCGATCCGAGCCGCCCAGGCCTACCTCAGCGACCCTTCCCAGATTGGAAAACAAACGGAAAACCTGCATAAACATAAACTGTCGAGGGGCCGCGCTGATTTTTTGAATACGCGCTGGAGCCCCACCCGCGGCGCGCAGGAGCGGCGCCGGAGGCGCCGCTGGGTGGGCGCCAACACCCATCCAAGAACTCCGCGTCATCAAGGCCGTCGGGGCTCGGGTTCGGGGGGCTCGGGTTGGCCCGATGGGGCCGCCAGGGAAATTATGACGCGCCCTCCCGCTGCAGACGCCCCACGAAAACTGCGCCGTCAAAACCCAACAAAGACCACATCCAGAAGCGCCAGCGAGCCCGGAACCTCGAATCTCGACCATCGAGCCTCGAGCCCCGACCCTCGAACCACGAGCCTTGATCCTCGACCGACGCTCGACATCGGCCCCGCCTCAGAACCGCCAAAACTGATGTTCTTCGACAGACGGCGCCCGCTCTCCTCGCCAAACCCGCGCACGGGACGGCACAGGAGGCGAGGTATGGGGGGGGGGAGGATTGGGCACCTAGGCTTACGCGGCATGCCTAAAGCACGCTCAGCGCGTCAGATAGCAGGGCGACCCGCTTCGCCTTCGGATGGAGGCCCTTGACTTTCTTATTCCACGCATCAGGATTATTTATCCGTCTTGTCTTACCAACGCATTGCGTGGCCAGTTATGCACAGCGAGCTCCACTGGCATTTCTGGCACTTCAGAGAAACAGCCACAGACGAACTGCTGCTCGCATCTAAGAAAATGCACCAGCGGTCTGGGTCCCTGAGAACTTGCGCATGGACCTTCAGGGACTCCGAACAGGCTCCAGGAGGGGGGGCATTGGCCGCGCCATGGCGCGACGTCCCCAAACGCCCCTGACATATCCAACAACGCCGGTCGCCTCCTGGAGGCCCCATCCACTCCCAAGGGTGCGGAAGAGAGGCAGCTCGAGAGGCGGGCGGCAGCGGGGGCGACGCGCGGCCTCTGGAAAGGTCAGTGCGCGGCCCAAGTGGCAGGAGCGAAGCGGCCAGCTGTCGCGCATGCTGCGCTACTTTGACCTGCGATTCTGCTGCGAACGCCAGATCCTCGGACGGACGCGGGTGGGTCTCGGCCCCAAAATTCGCAGCTCGGCCTGCCGCCTCGTTCCCGAAGCGACGGAAACCTTCCTCATCGCCGATGTCGGGATGGCATGGGGAGAGATGTGGCTTGACATTCTCGCGCCCAAGGATCCGTTTTCCCCCCGACGCGCGCCCCTGCAACACAAGACCAACATACGGACGCATGGGTGAGAGGTGGTCTCTCTCTCTCTCTCTCTCTCTCTCTCTCTCTCTCTCTCTCTTTTTGTTTCTCTCTCTCTCTCTCTCTCTCTCTCTCTCTCTCTCTCTCCCCCTCTCTCTCTCTTTCTTTCTCTCTCTCTCTCTCTCTCTCTCTCTCTGGCAGGGCAAACATACTGGCTACGTTCGGGCAATCCGAACAAAAAGTTGATGGTCCGCTAGCCAGAGCGCCGGCAATAGCGCATGCAGTGAACTCCCCCGCATGCGGGGTCTGAAGGCAAATGCCCCGCGCAGGGCCCAAGGCTAAGGCTGAAGTGTGGATGCGTGGCCCTGGCGCCGCAATCCCCCACCCCGCGCGGTTGGGGCCTCGCGCCGCTCTCCGCGAGCACGAGCCGTCCAGAAGAACAAAGCCTCGCACATGTCTAGAGCCATCTTGCGGCACCTCTAAACCCTCGGCTTCAAAGCCACCCGGGGAAAAACGGATAGAATCCCATCGTTCGAGTCGTAAACTGTCGGCGCTGGGGGGGGGTGGGAACACGCGTTCGGGATGGCTACGCGGGCCCGAGATAGTAACGAAACGTTCTCTGTCGTCTTCACCACCGTGCGCCCGACAAGTGGCGCTGGCGAAGTCCAAGGGAACAGTGGCCAACCTGTCCTTGTCCACCTCGGGGCAGCGGGCAGCACCAGAGCCCGTGGAAAATGCCCCCCCCCCCCCCCCCCCCCCCCCCCCCCTTTGTCGGCGGCAAAGAAGACACTCGTCATCGACGTCGCATCTAGCGGCGCGGGCGCGCGAAAGAGGCCAAACTCTCTGGCTGGCTACGCGCCTGATGGCGCCTATCTGGCAAGCAGAAATCAGCTTGGACCTCAATGGAGGCGCATCCGTAGCGGCGCGGGCGCGCGAAAGAGGCCAAACTCTCTGGCTGGCTACGCGCCTGATGGCGCCTATCTGGCAAGCAGAAATCAGCTTGGACCTCAATGGAGGCGCCCTAGGACATACAAATAAATGCACACGTTGAAAAGATCTCCCCTATGTTCCCATGCTCTCTGGGTTTCTGTCTTCCCCCCACTTCCCATATTTCTTCATATTTTCTGGGGGGTCGACGATGAATTGTGTCTGTGTTTTTTCTCTCGTGACCCGAGGCGCTAGAGACAACATCAAAACGCAAACGCGACACGTCTTCAGCGCCATACTTCCCCGCGGCCTCTCGCGCGAGCTTCCTCCGGGCCCCCTCCCGCAAGTGAATGTCGAGGAGGGGCGGCGGGGGGGGGGGCTCAGCGTTGAGGTCACTAAGGGGACAAAAAGAGGGGGGGGAGGAATGCCAAACGTTGAGGGGGGGCGGGGGGGGGGGGGGGGGGATGCTCAACGCTGAGGTCGCTAACCATAACAAAGAGAGACGGCATCCGGCATGCTCCATCAGATCCCGGCCGAGAAAAGTTTCGTGGCCCACGGGGGCCCTCCGACGGCGCGCTGGGCTCCGCCCAGAGGCCCCGTGCCAGAGATCGCGGAGCTCAGCCCGGGACAAACAGAAATCCGCGGCGCGCGCGCCCGGTTCACGCCCCCCTGGCCCATCTGATCGCGGGCGCGACGGCCCCCCGCCAAGGTAGATCGCCTTCGGGCCTGCTGGGTATAATCGAACTACGGCCCCCAGCAGCAGGCGCGGCAGCGCGCAGGCGTCTATGCTTGAGGAGCTCCCCGTCGCTGACCCCGTGAATCTCCGCCACGACGGTAGCCCCCGCCAATGATCCCGCGGCGAGAAAGTCTGACAGCCATTTGTCCTAAAACCCCTCTCTGTCGGACCAGTATACCAGCTCGCCGCGTCGCCTTGCGCAGGCGGGCCCTCGCCTTGCCGTTGCGCCCGCGAACTCGCCTAGCTCCGCCAGATGTGCCATCGACCCCGGAGTTGACGATGGACTCGGACTCAACTCCTCCAAGCCACCCTTCGTTCCTGCAGTTGTCTGGAGACGTCCTTGGACGGAGAAACAAGCCCAACCTTGTCCATCGCAACCTTGGCTTGCAAAACAACCCCGAGGATTTCCTCTAGACGTTCCGCCGCTTCGGTCACTCCCTTGGCGATCTGACGAGGGGGCCCGACGGCGTCAAGACTCGCATCGTCGCTATAGGCGTCATAGGTGGGCCCCCCTAGGGAGCTCGAGCTCGCGGCAAAACTGCAACCCGCGATGGCTCCAGGACGAGCATGTATTGGGGTAGCAACAACACCAGCCATAATCAAAAAGCGGGCGGACCTATACCCAGCGAGACACAAAGCCGCGACGGCGCTGGGCAGCCCATGATGCGCACATCTAAGAGCGAGGAGGTCAAACGGAATGCGCTCGCAACACCTCGCGAAGCCCCACAGAAGCGCACTGTCGCGGCCAGCCTGGGATCGAGAACGCCCCGAGCGTGCCGCCCGGCGCCGGACGACATCACAGGCCGATGCACGTTGTCCCGCCGCCCAATAACTGCTCGGACGTTTAGTCCCCCAAGCCGCGGCGCACCCCAACCCCCCCGCATTTCCCCCGAAGACGACAGAGACTGGCAGAGACAACCAATGGGCCTGAAACCAGAAATGGGCTTCGGCAGGAGAGCAATAACGAACGCTTGGAGCTGCGTGGGCAAAGGGCCCGCCACATCCATCAAAACTAGAAACCGCGAAAGCGCGCAGGGCTCCAACGGAGAGGGCCGAGAACTGCCGAAAATGAGAACCGCCCCGCTCGACCGCCGACCCATGGGCAAACGTTTTGGGGAACCTTCTAATGACGTCGATGGAGAGGGGAGGGAGGGGGGCGTTATCCCCCCCTGCCTGACGCATTGGAACGGGGGGGGGGCCTCCCGCAGATCGCGGGCGCTGCTGGCCTCGACGGTCAAAGGCGACTGCGGGTCGGACGCCGCGCGCCCATCCGAGCTCGAAGTGGCGCCGGGCTTCCATCCGTGTGGATCCGCGGTGCAAGCATGAACCCTCCTTCCTCCCCGATGAACGTCCTCCGTGAGCCGGCCGGCCCCATCCTTCCGAGCTCGGTGGGTGGAAAAAGGCAGCCCGCAGAGCGGCGAAATCCATCCCTTTCTCACTGCCGAGCGCTACCTGGCCCTGCATGCGCCCCCGAGAATCATCGGAGTTCGGGGGGGGGGGGGGCGAAATAAATCAACGGCCAAGATTCTCGCGTCCGAAAGCGCGTCTACCATCCCAAGGAACGCGTCGTCGAGCTCACGCAAGCCAGGAGGGGGGGGGGGGGGGCCTTCGCCGTGTCCCGAGCCCGAGGCCAGTCGCCGCCTAGGGGGCAGGTGTGCACGCGCTTCGCGGAAGAAGCGAACCATCTGCAGGCGTGGAGTGCGGGGCATCTAGCACTGCCATGGTCCTTGCCCAGGGTCGGCCTCCAGCGGGCGATAGGCACCTTCCCCCCCGCGCCGCAAACGGGAAGTTTGACCCCGGAAGTCCCGGCAAGTTCGCGCTCCGCAGGCCCAGCCCATGATGCGCGGGCTTCCCTGAAGAGCTTCGCTATCATCGCTCTGTCGCCCCCCCCCCCGCTCGCGGAAAAGCGGCGCCCAGCTGCGCCTCGACCCCGGGGGGTCCACGCGCTCGGGCCGAGGCGACGGGGCGCAAGATGGCGCGGCTTCGCCAGGCCCGCGAGGGAAAAAATGATCTGCACAAGCACGCGGGGGATGAAACCAGACACGTCAATCGCCAGAACTTCCGAAACGCCCTTCGAGAGGCCCGAGGAGACAACCAACTAGTCGTAGGTCTGGCCAGATCAAGCGCGGCAAACGCGCCCAGCTGGTTCAACAACTTGGCCCACAGGCGCCCCGGCGAACTTCGATGCCGCGAGGCTCCGTGGTTCCATGTTCCACTCTCCGCCACCTAGAAGTGGCTTCCCACGCGCGGGCCCCACGCCCCCCACCGCCGACAGGACATCAAAATTAGCATCGGACAGGCCCTCGGAGTCCTGAAGATACAGCGAGCACACCTGCAAAGCTACTTTTCCCGGTGCATGCACAACGGCCGAGATCGCTCGGCGGGGGCGATCTCGGCGCCCGTGGGGGGGGGGATGGGGCCCCGGAGAGGGCCGACACAAGATCAAACTCCCGCAGACGGGCCGTCTCCTGGCCCAGCGGAATCCAGGGGGCCCTGAAGCCCCGATTCAGACCGACAAGAAATCCTGATCCAAGGCTACCGAAGCGAGTAGCGAATGCTCCTGCTGGATGAGAACGACTTCGGCCAAGACGCTGGGCAACCACTCCATCGCCAAACCCCGAAAGTTGCCGTTGACCGACACGGCCCGAAGACGGAGCGATTCGGCCTCTGGGGGCGGCGGCGCGGAGAAAGGCCACTGCAGCTGGGCTCTCGAGTCCCCGCCAGGAGGCAAAACGTCCTGTCTGGCCGTTCTGAACTACCATAGCATCGAAGTGAATCGAGGGAAACGAGACACGAGAGGGGTGGCAGTGGCAGCCGGCCTATCTGCACCCCCTATGGAACAAAAGCTTTGGCTCTGGCTCACTCAGCGATCATGAAAGCCCCCCCCTCCCAGAGGCTGCCTGGGCGCCCTCGGGTGGAGCTGGATTGCGCCGCCCTTCGTCTCCAGCCCGATTGCCTGGAACCTGCTCGACCTTCTCGGACTGCTGGACACGCCGCGCAGCGCGAGCTTCCTGTTCACGAACTTTGCTGCTCGACGGCGCGGCGGGGGCGGGCTCTGGCGAGCCGCCGCCTCCTTAAGCAGCAGCGCTGGCTGCCGCTGGGGAGGGAGGTCCGCCCCCGTCGCCGCCCGCGGTGACCCTTCCCGAGGGGCCGCGGCGCCGCTTGCCAGCCATGAGCTGGAGGTAGCTGTCGTGTTCCTTCCTGGCCTTGTTGGCGCGGTAGATGGCCTGCGCAAGGAGGGCCTTAGCTGCCCTGCCGATGCGTTCCTTGGAGTCCGCCCTGCGACGCTCGACTTCGGCAATGTCCGCCTCGTAGACGCCGTCAATGTCCACTGAGAACAAGCCACGGTCGTCGATCGCGATGTTGGCAACCTTCCCGTCGACGAGGTCCTGCAACGACAGCGCTGGGCCTTTGGCGGGCGCCTCCTTGTCCTCCGGGACCACGGCCGTGCGAAGCTTCGCCACCGCCTGTCGGTGTTCCCCCACCATGGTTTGGCTCTGCGTGGACAGGTCGTGGACGAGCACCTCCTGGGCATGAACGCCCTCCTGCCACCGCGCGAGCTTCGGCAGCTCCTGCTTGAGGCGCTGGTCCAGCCTCTTGGTGCGGTGATGCAGGTCAGAAACTTGGTCCTGGAGGGCCTTGGGCGGTGGTTTCGCTGCCTCTGCCAGCTGATCCAACTTGGCCTGGTGGCGAGCTGCGGCCGCGTCGTCACCCATGCGCTTGGAAAGCGAGGCGAGCATCTGCAGTTCCTTGGCGCCCAGGGGGGCCGTCGGCCGATCCAGTAGGCGCTCCTCCAGCGGGCGTTCGTCCTGGCACTTGCGGGCCAGCAGGGAGGACGGCCGACTCTCCAGGCGGGTGATACCCAGGAACGCGAGGCAAACCCTGCTGATGAGCCCGAACACCACCAGGAGCGCGAAGGTCGCCAGTGGCAGGCGCTTGGCGCGCGGCGCCACGGCGCTTGCAGCACCAGCGCCATACACTCGTCTTGCCGCAGCCGCAGGCCACACACTTCCACCGATCGCAGTGTGCATGATCCTGTTTGGTGTTTTTGCCCTGGCCGTGCCAGGAATATGTAGTGTCGTACCCTTGCCCCCTGCTTCGCCATGCGTTGCCTGAAGAGCGCCAGGGCGGAGAGCTGCCCCCGCCGCTGCCGCCCGCCGTCATGGGACATGGGAACTGGAGAAACAATGAACAGATCGAAACCCAAACGTCTTGACCCGCGAATACCGTGCCGTTCTGAAGGTTAGCATCCGCAAGCGCAGCACCTGCGCCAAAACGGCTGGGAGGGGAGGGGGAGGAGGAGGAGGAGGAGGAGGACGAGGAGGAGGAGGAGGAGGAGAAGGAGGAGGAGGAGGAGGAGGAGGAAAGGGAGGAGGAGGAGGAACAGGAGCAGGAGCAGGAACCCGCCCCCACCCCTTTCCAGGAAGTCGGCGCAGGCACTGCACGCAGCCGAGGCCGCCCTGCCCGTCTTCTCCACGGCCCTGCGGGGGCGGGTGGACCACCCCCCGTGGGCGGCGGCGGCCACGGCGGGGCCCCTCGGCGCCGCGCCCGGTAGGACGAGGCCTTGCCGAGGCTACGCGCGCTGACGCGTGCCCTCTCCGACGGGGCCATCCAATTCAGTCCCTCCGTTTCATTCCCTGCTCCTCCTCCTCCTCCTCCTCCACCTCCTCCTCTTCCGGTTCCTCCTCGACTCGTCCACCTCCACCCCCCCAGAGATCCGAGGCCCCGAAGATATTGGAGCGGCCGGTGTGGGGCGATTGTCGGCCTCCAGGGAAGCTCAATGAGCCCCGAGACCGTAAGGAAACGACTCGGGGCGAAAAACGGGCCGTATGGTTAGGTCGGGCCTGTCCCCCTACAGGGGGATTTTCCACGGAAAATAAAAACAATCCGCAAAAATGCTCCAAAATGGCAAACAAATACTCAAAAAATAGTCTCTGGACTATTTTTTGATTATTGTTGAATATTCCCCTGTAGAGGGACAGGCCCGACTTTACCCTAGGGAACGTGTCCAGGCCTCCAGGGGTGCCCGCATCGAAAAATCCGGAGCGCCAGATGTCTGGGGCCTCCTGCTCTCGTTACGCCCCTCTCCTCCTTCCGCTCTTCTCCTCTCCCCCTCGCCGCCACCGCTCCCCTCTCATCCGCCTCTTTTCCCTCCTCTTCCTCCTCCTCCTCCTCCCCCTCCCCCTCCTCTTCCTCCTCCTCCTCCCCGTCATCCTCCTCTGTCTCATTTATCTTTCTACACATCCCACCTCCTCCTCCTCCTCCTCCTCCTCCTCCTCCTCCTCCTTTTCATTATCTGATTCCTGCCCCTCATTCTCCTCCTCCTCCTCCTCCTCCTCCTCCCTTTTCCTCCTCTTCCCTATTCCTCCTCTCCCCTTTTCCTCCTCCTCCTTTTCCTCCTCCTCCCCTCCTCTGCTCCTCCTTTTCCTTCTCGTCCTCCTCCTCATCCTGCTCCTGCTCCTGTTCCTCCTCCCCCTCCTCTTTCTCTCCCCCTCCCTCCTCTTCCTCCTCATCCTCTCCTCCTCCTCCTCCTCCTCCTCCTCTCCCTCCGTCTCCTCCTCCTCCTCGTCATCATATACCAACATCAGCATCATCGTCATCGCCATCGTCATAATCATCAGCATTCCACCATCAACACAACAACATCAGCAGCATCATCATCGTCATCATCATCAGCATCGTCATCGTCATCATCACCATCACCATCATTATCAGCATCAACACCCGCATCATCATCAGCGTCGCCATCATATTCATATGCATTACCACCAGCAGCAGCATCGCCATCACCACCACCATCCTCAACAGCAGCAGTATCAGCATCAGCACCAGCAGTATCATCATCGTAGTAATAACCAGCGTGCTGAAGCCAACCAATCCCTGCCAGGCCCAGCTGACGGCACGTGGAGTCCCCCAAAGGGCCTGAGGCTTTGGGCGCTTGGGTTTTTTCTTTCACTGCGAGGAAGCGTGAGGCAGGAGGCAGAGGCCGCCCAGCCAGCGTCAAGGAGAATAGAACTGTCAGCGACGCGTTGAGAACCTGCCCTGCCACGCAGGAGTAGGAAAGGAATAAGAGAGAGAGAGAGAGAGAGAGAGAAAAAGAGAGAGAAGAGGGAGGCAAGAGCTTGAGCCGTAAAAGTACGGCAGAGAACAGACAATGCAAGCATCCCGTCATGACTAGTCCTAGCTTGCTGAACTCAACCAATCTCTGACAGGCCCAGCTGAACGCACGTGGAGTCTCCCAAAGGGCCTGAGGCTCTGGGCGCTTCAACTTTTTCCTTCAATGCGAGGAAGCGCGAGGCAGGAGGCAGAGGCCACCCAACCAGCGTCAAGGAGCATAAAACTGTCAGCGGTTCTTTGAAAGCATGTCCACACCCGCAGAAGAGAACTGGCCGCCAGGCCGCATCACTCTTGAAATCGATCACACAGAACAGAAGCTCGAGCATGGTCGAATGCAGAGTCAAGACTGACGCGAGCGAGCGGCACAGGGCAAGCGGGCACGCACAAGCAATGGTGGCCCAATGGCGGTGGCTGGCGGGGCCCCGGCCCACAAGCTCGATGCGGGGACAGCCAGCGCGCGTGAACTTACCTGCAATGGTCTGACTTCGGCGAGCCAACATCTCGCATTCTGCCCCATACGTGCCAGTAAGCAATCCTGGTCGGTTTACGCCAAAGCATACCGCACTGGCAATAGTGTAGTACGATCTCTATGCAAGAATCAGGTGAGAGCAGTTTCTGACGAGCTGGCGCATGCCACGAAACAGAAGAATGTGGCTTCTCAGTGGCGGCAGGGCAACTGTGCTGAATGCAAAGGCGAACGATAATCACAGTGAAGTCGAGCAACTGGTTTCCAGTCTGCACCGCCGCCTCGTCTTTCTTCGAGGGGCCAGGCAGTCCTAAGGGGAAGGTGAAAGAACGGAGAGGTGGGCGGCGGGCAGCTGAGAACTTGGCGCAGGGCGTCGCCAGCCAGACCGAGCACACGGCCATGGCTAGGATCCAGCCCCGCACGCGGCGCACAAGCACAGGAGACATGTGATTCTCGGCGGCATGCTGGGCAATGTCAAGGCCGAGGGCGCTGCGCTATCGTTTTCTTAGTTGTCGGTGAGAGCACTGCTGCCGCAGAAAAGCCCCAGGAACACACGGCGGCGAAAGTGCTCGCCGCGCAAGACGGCGCGGTGACAGACTTGAAAAATATTGCGCTCCATCTCCCTAGGACTTGCCTTCGAAGGGGAGCCGCGCAGGCGGGCCGCAGGAGGCGCTGCAGGTCGGTCGGGACCTGGGGCCACAGCCCGTGGCCGGCCAGCCCCTTCTAGACAAGCATAGCGAAGTTGCGCTCCACCAGTCCCCCGAAGATCAGCGTGTGCTGTGGCACCTGGTTCAGCTGCGTAAGTACTGCGGTCTCCTTGCCGCATCGCTTGAGGGGCTGGGGGCGCGCCCGCCCCCCCCCCTCCCCCCCCGCCTCTGAGCGGCCTCGACCGACCTCCGCTTTCGAAGGAGGTCCTCGGAGGCCCCTCCGCGGCGAAGCGAGTAGAGGTGGGGGCCCATGGGGCCCGGGCCGAGGAGGCTGCAGGCCCTCTAGAACGCCCGCCCCAGCTCCGCGGCGGCTAGCGGCCGCGGGGACGAGTCGGGCGGCGTCACCAGCTGCGGCGCGGCGATGACCGGCCCCGGCCAGTCGTCCAGGTCCAGCAAGACGGACTCGCCCCAGTTGCCCGTCTGGCCTGGCTGTCCGGCGACGGCGCCCGCAAGCAGCAGGCCCCAATCCTGGAACTGCGGCCCCGCTGCAGGAATGCTGGCGACGAGGTGGCGCACGAGCAGACGGAAGCGCTCCATCGGACTCGGGCAGCGCGCGAAGGCGAAGCATATCCAGACGCTCATCCGCGCACGGCCTCGCACAACAGCAGCCCGGCCGCGGCCGGCGCGGCGGCGCGGGCAAGCGGCAGCCTCTGGTGGCCTGGGACTCGGCGAGCCCAAGCCTGTGCACAGCGGCTCGCCCGAGGCAGCTGAACCTCCCCCTGCTTGCCGACCGGGGGGTAGAAGTGCGAGACAGCTGCCGGTCGGCGGCTGCCGTCGGCGCCCAGGCGGCCCTCGAAGTACAAGTATGGCGCTCCGCTAGCGCCGCGCCAAAGCCCTGGAGGTCGGCCCAGGCCGACCCCTGCGACTGGCAGAACTGGGTGAAGTCCGCCAGCAGGTTGCGGCACTGCCTCTCGGTGGCAAGCTTCACGGCGAGATATCCAGCACCGAAAGAGGGCCCAAAGCGGGCCGGCAGGTGGCAGTGTCGCGAGCCCTCGTCGCCCGCTCGGCTTGCGTCTGCGCGGCGATCGGGCGACAGCCTTTTCGAGCCTTGAACGGCGCCATCTCTAGGATCGTGGAGATCTGCTTAATAGGAAAGGATGATGCAAGTGTAGAAGGGCGAGCCAAGCGCGCCCGAGCGACCAGAGAGCAGTGCACGGAAGGCCTGGCGGGGCGCTTCGAAGGACTACTGAACCAGCCCAACTTGCCGCGGGGCCCCTCTGGCGGGTTGAACTCGGAGGGGCGCCGTCTCATAGCAACGCGGGGGCCAGTTGCCAGAGCGAGACTGCAAACGTTACGGAGGGCAGGGCGTAGATGCACTGACTTGGCCCGATAATTTCAGAGCCCAAGACCAAGCGTTAGGCTGCCCAACATGAGAACTATTGCAGCCCCAAGATTCGAAGACGCACGAAGTGCATGACGGACGGCTAGAACGGCAACATCACCCTCAAGCCCCAATAGATCGCCAGGAACAACCACTTGAGAAGCCATAGAAGCATCCCACTTGGAGGCCCCCAGGAGCTCCTCGGGCACCTCCCCGAAGACAGCCGACTTGACCTTCATGTCACCCAGGCCAGCGTTCGAATCGCGCACGCGCGCGGGCGCGTGCTCGGCGGACTCGGCGAGGCCAGCGGAACATGGCAAAGGATGTGGCCCCAAAGCGGACTGGGGCGCCGTTTCGGCGCCAGCGACGCGATAGCGCCAGCGTTCGCTGCGCTGGCCAACCCCCCGGCGGACGACGAAGAAACTCGACGCTGGCAGGCGGCGAGCCCGAAAGGCGAAGCATCGCTGCAGCGCGCTGTCGGCGACCACTGAGCTCGCAAATCCACGCGGCACAAAGGCATCAGGTTGCGCGCGCGCCAGAGCTCTTGCCGAACACGAGGCCAAAGAGGGCGATGGTTCTTGGATTCGATGTTCCCATTCACGAACGCATGGTAATCGTCGAGCAGGCGCAGGCTCTCTCGGCGCAAGATGGCCCAGACGACATGGCCCAATATGCACTGCATCATCTTGCCAGTAGCCCTTCCCCGACGAAGGAGAGCATCAATCCCTGGCCTCAGCCCCCAGATACTTCTTTTCTTCAAGCTAACGAAACGCCCACTCGACAGAGCAAGCCCCGCAGAGCCCATACCTCTTGACGCCTCCGAGAGTACATGTGCGACGAGACCCTCCCCCTGAAGATCGGCGACAATGGCCCGGTCGGCCCGGTTCGCGGCGTCCTCGCGCGGCGAGAAGATGAATCAGTTATCGACGTGGGCGGCGGCGGCAAAAGCGGTGGGTGCGTTTAGCTTGGGTGGTATCTGACCGCCCTCAATCGCCCGGTTATCCTGGACCCCGACATCGCGACGCGCGCCCAGCTGCAGCCCATCGGCAAAACGACTAAGCGCGGCGAGACGGGGGCGCCAGCTGCGAGCACCTCCCCATCGCTCTCACGGACCCCAACCACGTCGCAGGAGATTGCCGGGATACTAAATTACTTTGCGAGGCCCTCAGGGACTTTGAGGAGATAAAACGCACAACATAAATCTCCACAGGCGGCAAAGGTGCCCTCGGACCCAATTTCAAATTCCGAGAAGGCCGACGGCGCGGGCAGCCGAGTCGAGGCCGCTTCAGAAAAGTGGCAGTTACAGACACGGGTGCCAAAAATAATGCGAAGTTGGCCGTTACGCTTCGCATCAAAACACACGCGCACACACGCACGCGCACACACACACAATCACGCACGCACACACACACACACACACACACACACACTCTCTCTCTCTCTCTCTCTCTCTCTCTCTCTCTCTCTCTCTCTCTCTCTCTCTCTCCACTAATACCAGACTGGGGGGGTCTCGCGACGCCGAGACAACATCCCACGCTGGTGGAGCTGAAGCAGGAAGTCTTGATAGCGAGCAGGAGAACGCGAGGCAGGATCAACATAAGGACCACTCAGACCGAGTGAGTGGCGCTGCTTCTCTGCTGCACCAGCTGGCAAAAACAAATTTCCACGCCGAGACCTTAGCCATCCACGATCGATCGACGACAGACACGATTCCGCGGGCGCGGGTCCAGATCCGATCTCCGGCCATGCCGCGAGGTGGCGTGCATGAGACCTGCGGGTGGAGCTGCCAGGATAGGTAGCCGACCCAGCAACAAGCTCGCGGAGGGCCCCGTTGCTACCCGAATCGGCCGGCTGGGCACCCACCTGCCTGAAACAGTCGAGAACGTGCTGGCGCGCGAAGCGCTGATATGAAATGAGAAAGGGCGAGGCGAGGCCAGGAAGACTATCACAGGAGGCTTGCGGGTACCCGTACAGATGGTTCAAACTGCGGATGGCCCCATCCGTCCAGTCGATCATGCGCGCGCGGCGGTTCACCCTCAGCGTAACTGAGCGACTCGCATCAGGCGCGCAAGCGGCCGGCGAGCGACGATCGAACGGCGGCAGCGAAAACGCATCTCTCTCTTTCGGCCGACCCTCGGCGGCCCAACCTGAAAGGAAGAAAATAAAATGGATGGGGTAGGGGAGGCACTGAGCCACTCCCGAGAATGCAGTCCAGGGCACCCCCTCCGATGCCCCTGGCCGCGCTCAGGATCATGCGACATCTTTATTATCGCCCTTGTGGGCCGCTTCTTGTTCTTCTCTAGATTTCCGGCGCTCCTTGGGCAAGGCGTGCTCGCGCGAGAGCTCTTTCGCCACCCGCTCCGTGAGCTCGGGGCACGCGCGTCCCAGCCGGATGATATACGCTCCGCAGTACTGGTGGGAGTCGCGCTCGCGCCACCGCTCCTCCTGCACCTGCAGCGAGCGAGCCAGGTTTTCAGCGGTGGCGCTGTTGGGGAGGTTGATCTGGTCGTAGCATGCCATCGTCTCGAGCAGTCGGCAGCAGCGCTCGTGCGCTGACACCAAGGGGTCCTGTGACTGGAGCTTCGCATCGTGCTTCCAGCGGGCGTGCCGTCCTGTCGGCGAGCCTCCATTCAGCGCGATGTACCGGCAGACCCAAAAGCACGAGCGAGGGCCCTTGATAGGCCAGTCCGCGAACAAGTCTTCACGGAACGACTGCACCGCCCGATCGAACGGCAGCAGCCTGTCGCCGAGCAGATCGCACTGCACCGGCAGGACGCGGAGGTCGAAGTAACCGATGCCAGCAGCGCCGGCCGGGGCGGCCGCCCCAAGCGCACCGCCCGCTCCCGGCGCCGCCAGGGCGGCGGGCGCGGCGGCAGCAGGGGGGGGGCAGCAGCACCCCCTGCGGCGCCAAGTGGGGCGGCCAGCGCGCCCGCGCCCACTCCGCCGCCGTCCGCGGCGGCAGGCGCGGGGGGCGGAGCAGCCACCACCGGGCCGGCGGCCGCAGCAAGGATGCCAGCCGGAGGGGCGGGGCCGCCACCTCCGAGAGCTGCCACCAGGCCGCCAAGCCCCGCCGCTGGTAAGAGCGCCCCAGCTCCGCCCACAGCGCCGCCAGGTGCTCCAGCACCAGCAGCAGCAGCAGCGCCCAGCCCACCGGCAGCGCCTCCCGCAGCGGGGGCCGCGGCCACTGCGGGGGCCCCCGCAAGCGCAGCGCGCCCGCCAACGTTGGGCACGAGCTGCCCAGGCGGCGGCGCTGCCCCGTGGCGCCCACAGGCCGCGGCGCGGGCGGCCGTCGCGGTCGCCGGCGTAGGGGCCGCTCGGAACTTGTAGAGCGGGTCGGCCCCCACTCCAAGAAGCGCAGCCCCAGCACCGCCGACTGCTCCCACTCGAACTTCAACCATGTCGGGACCTGAGAAGTCCTCGTCGTATTCGTCCCCGTCGGGCGTAACGATCCCCACCAGGTGTCCAGCGTTCGGGATCAGGTGCGCGATGGAGCGCTCGTGCCACAGCCGCTGGGCGTAGTGGTACCGCACGTGCACGAAATCGCCCGCAGCGACCCCGAAAGCAGCCGACAGGGGGTGAGCCATCAGGCTCAGCGGCGGGCCTGAGCTGCCGAGACGGCAGCCCTAGCCTTGCGCCTCGCCTCCTCCTGCACGTCCTCCAGCGCAGCAGCCGCGGCGGGCAGCTTGGCGGGCGGTGAGCCGCTGGGGTCTGGCGTCGCCTTCAGCAGGGAGTCGCACCCTGCGGCTGGCGGGGGGAAACCGAAGGACACCCCGCGCCGCCCCGCGAGGTACCCACCGCACGCGGCCACCAGCAAGCAGCCCAGCAACACGATCAGCGAGAAGCCCTCCTGGTGGAAGGCGTTGTTCGGCGAGAACTCCAGGCTCGGGCACTGGAGGTGGAGCGGGCAGTCGGGACAAGCCGGGCACTCGCACACTGGACAGGAACCACACACACCAGATGAGGCTTGCAGGCAGGGCACTGCTGGGATCCGCCACGCATGATGAGGGCGGTGGCGATGCCTCGAACGGGCTCCGTGGCAGCTCGCACGACAGAATGGTGAATCGATCACGTGTGACCCAAGAGCTTCAGCCGTAAAAGTATGGCCGAGAACAGACAATGCAAGCATACGTCCTGAAGGCTCCTATCACCAGCATCATCATCATCATCACCATCATCATCACCATCGGAATCGTCATCATCGTCATCATCGTCATCATCAGCATCATCAGCATCGTCAGCATTATCAACATCATCAGTTACATCAGTTACATCAACATCATCAGCATCATCATCATCATCATCACCATCATCAGCACCGGCATCATCATCAGCATCAGCATCATCATCATCATCACCATCATCACCATCATCATCACCATCACCATCACCATCATCGCCATCATCATTATCAGCAGCAGCATCATCATCGTCAAAAGAATCATCGTCATCATCCTCATCGTCAGCATCCCGCCCAGCATATCCTTGTCGAGCCCAGCCCCCCCCATCCTCAACATCACCTCATTCTAGTCTTCCCACGCCCTCCCCTCCCCTCCCTCTCTTCCTCCTCCGCCCTCTCACTACTCCGACTGATCGCCGCCCCCCCTCTTCTCTCCTCGCCCCCCTCCCCCGTCCCCCTTCTCCCCCTGGCACGCGAGACACGCGCGGGCCGTGGGCAGCTGGCCCGCGTCCGAAGGGGAGCGGAGGGGAGCCGGCTCAAGGAGCGGGGGGGGGAGCTGGAATCGACGATACGTCCCCGATGGATGGGCGGCAGGCTCTTCATCCTCACCACTTCGCACGGGGGAAAGTGGTCCTGCAGGAAACAGGTCCTGGACACCGGGGCCTTCCTCGAAGACCAATAC
>CAUYUJ010017189.1:62500-177500 GCA_963575745.1 Prorocentrum cordatum | reverse complement strand
CATGTTTGGATAGTCCTCCTGTAGAGGGGCATGCCCGCCTTAATGCAAGCCCCCCGCCTAACCCTCGCCATCGCTCGGACGTACATTCATCGTGCATGCTTCGGTTCCGTGCGTGTTTTTTGTTGCTCGATGATCCAGGATGCTTGCGCATCGATGGCCCCCGCCGAGAAAAAGTGCAGACGTGCGAGCGATGCCAAGCAACCTGACCCAGCCCTGTCGACACCGCGCCAAAGCTCACCTGGGCCATTGAAGCCAACGTGGCCAAGGGCTCGGCGACACCAGCGTTTCACGCGCGCGCTGTAGAAAATGTTGCGCCAGAGTGGAGCGGTACAACAATATTCAATGCAAAACTGCCAACTGCACCACTAATCCCTGTTAGGCTCCAGTGTAGAATCTGGGCGGAGTTGAGGCGATAACAACATTCGCAATCATGGATGCGGCTGGCGTGGAGGCGAAAGCAGCCGTCGTAGTCGTGGATGTGGTTGGCGTTGAAGCGAGAGTGACGTTCGCTCTCACTGGATGTGGCCGTCGAAGAGGCGAGAACGAAACACGTCCGCAAACATTGTCGTGGCAAGTGACCGGCACTGATGTGGGAACAACATTCGCAATCATGGATAGCGACCGCTACATTTGAAATCATGTATTTGGCCTGGGACAAGGCCAAAGAAACAATCGATGTGGTGGATGTGGCCAGCGGTGAAGCGAGAGCATCCGTCCGTATTGTCGTAGAAGTTGTGCCACCAAACTGACTTCCTCGTCGGGTAACAAGCCATCTAATATGTAGTAGACCAACGGTGTGCATGCGCATTCGACGAGAAAACAATGTTGGGGTAAACCACTTTTGTAGTCGATCCCCTACTCGAGCTGCGAGCTGCTGGAACAACTGCAACGGCGATGGCTCCCGATGCCCGCTGTGCCCGCCGGCTCGAGACGGCCTCGAAGAGACGGAACATGGCGGCGCGCACGGCGCACGTCGCACGCCTCGTCGGCGTGTGCGCCCCGTGCGTGGTGCGCCCCCTGCCGTTGCCGCCTCCTCGAAGGGGCCCCAGGACACACAAATTCGCCGGCCCAACGGGCCAGAGGCGTGCTAAGATCTCCGGTAACTTGTTAACAATATTTCTACCCGGCAAGGTCCCGAGAGAAGCCCGGGAGAAGCCACCAGACCACTCCAGGGGAGGGTATTTTTCGACACCCCTCACGAGGATCGTGGCCTCCGAGGGGGGAGCCGCAATCGACTACCCCCAAGAGCCCCCCAAGAGTCCCTGGGGGCCTCCAAAACGCCGCCAAGGAGCCCCAAGAGACTCCCAAGAGGTCCCCAAGAGGCCCCCAAGAGGCCCTAAAGAGGGCTCCAGGGCCGGCGGCATGAGCGAAGCGATTAAATAAATACACACACACATAAAACTACTCCCCATATTTTCCCATCTGTTCTGGGTTTCTGTCTTCCCCCCCACTGCCCATATGTTCGCATATTTTCTGGGGGATCGAGGATGAATTGTGTCTGTGTGTGTTTTTCCTCTCCTGACCTCCCCCCATCCTCCGCCGTCCTTCGCCTCCTCCCCCGTCCGCCTCTTCGCCCCTTTCATCCTCCCTCGCCCACGAAACGCGCCATCGTTCGGAGGCCCATTCCCCGTGCGCTGCTCAGCGTCGTGCGCAGTGTTTCCGCAAGATGCTCCACGATGCCCCAATCGATGGTTAGAGGCCTCCTAGATGGGGTTGGTGAAAGTGGGCTCGGAAGATCTCGCCGCATCGCCGATACATCGGCGACGCATCGGCGATGCATCGTCCCTGGCGACGTCGGCGATGCGTCGGCGACGACGGCGTCGAGAAAATGAGGCCCCACATCAAGCCGCATCGCTGATGCAGCACCGATGCATAGGCGATGCGGCGGGATCCTCCGACCCCATCTACTCCGACCCCATCTAGGAGGCGTAGGATTAGGTCGGGCATGTCCTCCTACAGGATTTTTGATGAAAATGGAAAGCAGTCACAAGAGATTCCGAACATAATGAAAATAGGCAACAAATCGTCCCCTGCATACTTTTTGGGGCAATGTTTGAAGATCCCCCCTGTAGAGGGAACCCGACTAAGGCCTAGGATGATCCTCGCCGGAAAACAAAAAGCACACGTCCGAGCGATGCCAAGGAACAGCTGAGACGCATTAGGCGGCAATCGGATACGCCGCCGGAAGGCGACGCGCGCGGCCAAAGCCGAGGCCGACCGCGCCGAGGTTCATCGGCGCGTCGCTCCATGGGACCACCCGTTCCGGAGGGGAGGACGAGGAGGAATAGGAGGAGGAGGAGGAGGAGGAGGAGGAGGAGGAACAGGAGGAGGGGGAGGAGGGGAAGGAGGGGGGGGAGGAGGGGGAGGAGGAGTATTGGGAGGAGGAGAAAGATGAGG
Source organism: Prorocentrum cordatum (assembly GCA_963575745.1). Classification (NCBI taxonomy): domain Eukaryota; class Dinophyceae; order Prorocentrales; family Prorocentraceae; genus Prorocentrum; species Prorocentrum cordatum. Next base: position 175,103 of record CAUYUJ010017189.1, on the reverse strand, counting down.
AGGACGAGGAGGAGAAGGGAAGAGAAGGAGGAGGAGGGTCTCCTGGAATTACGTTCCCAAGCCCGACTTCTACGACACAGGGTTGAATGCTCCCCTTCAGCGCATCTGAAACACTTCTAAACCCAATATCAAGCGACGAGGTGCAGACGAGGAGGCACCCAGGAATGAATGCTCACGCAGACTCATGTTTACAAACTTCCTGGTATTTGTCTGTTCTTCTGAAAGCATGCTCTCATTATCTGAATCATGAATGTCTGGCACATTCGGGGGCCTCTCATCGGTGTCTAGAACATGCAGGGTACCTCTCTTCAGGATATTCCTCTTCTTGGAGGACGCGAGACTCGGGTCCTGAGACAGGGCCCACTGCTGTTTGGCGTAGAAGTTGAGCGTCACCTGTAAGGCAGGCCCGGAAATCTTGGTCAGGCCGTCGGCGATCATGGCTTCGGAGTGCACCCAACGTAGGGTAGTGTTAGCGGCTTTCATGCTCTGCTCGAGGGCCAAGGCCTCGATCGCGGACCTCTGGTCGTTGCGCCCGTATCCTGATGAGCATGCTCTCGCCACGCTGTCGTACATCGCCGTGCAGCTCGTTACCAAAGTGCCGTCCACCTTTTTGAGGTTGTCGTTGATGTCGTGGTAGGTCGTCGGGCTTCTGGTCAGCATCTCGCACCACGCCAGCCTCGCGTACTCCTGAGCCTCTTTCGCCATCGTGCCCATCTGGATCTCTGCGCTTAACGAACTCTTTGCCGCCCTCGGTAACTTCCGAGAAGCTCCCTGAATCACTGAAACTGCTGTCTTGTGACCGTCCAATACCTTGCGCTCTGCTATTGCCAGTGTCATACCTTCTTGTGATCCACCAGACTTGCGAACCATCCAAGCTGCATCGTGCCATGTCACGAAGATCGTGTCCTCCATGGGCGTGAAAATGATGTTGATCCAGGCTGTCTAGCGTGCTGTGTGAATGAGCTTGCTTTTCTTGATGGTGGCCATGGTGCCGGCAGGTACTTCTCCTCCCAACATGCTGGTCTCGCCTGCAAGCCATGTCATGCCCTGCGATGCCAGGAACATCGCACCTCCCAGCGCATCTCGACACTTCGTCTTGAGCCTGCCACTGAGAGCCGCATCGCCCCTCAGCTTCGGCCCCTCCTTACCCGGCACGATGCACTCCACCTTCTGACAAGCCTTCGCTAAGATCTGAATGACGGCGTAGTCTGCCAGCTGCACGTACTCCGAGCCGCCTTGGTTGATGAAGCCTGTCTCCCAAGAGCCCCAGTTGCACAGCTTCTGCACCTCTGCGAGATTCTTTTGGCGGATCTGAGAGCTGGGCATTCCCGATCGCGAGGCCGTCGACGCGCGCGAAGATGCCCGTCTCGACGTTGCCCTTCTCGTCGTACTGGATCCACGGGCAAGGGTCCAAGGTCATGGCCACGTGTCCCAACTTCTCCAGGTCGCACGCCACCTTCTCATACCACCCCTTAGGCACGTTCACGAGTCCGCCGGCTGCCTTCGACATCTTCACGCACTCATCGCCAGCCAGGAATAGTGCCTCTCGTAGTTCCGGCACTGGTTCCACTCGCAGGTCGCGTTTGGCTTGCGCAGCGTCGCCTTGAAGGAAGGCTGCCTTGACATCCCTCTTGTTGTTAGCGATCAACTGCATCAACTGCAGGGCTGGATTTCCTCCGCGCGACGAGATGGCCGGGCTCGACTTCTCGATGGTGGCCAGTCGCGGATCCTGAAATCAAAATAAGATTAGCCTTGCCTTCGCCTTGCCTTCGTCCTTCGCGATAAGGTGCCATCGCATCTTCATAGGCTTGAATCCTCCTTGCCTGAGAGCGGCTCGGACAACTTCATTTTGTACCCAGCTGCTGACCTCCGCCAGCTTCGCCTCGGCCGCCGTAGCATTCAGCTCCAGAATTGCATTCCTCATGTTGATATCCACCTGCCCCCTTTTCACTGCTTTCTTCAGCGCCTGCTTGGGCATCTCGCTGAATGCTGCTAGCGCCTCTCCAGTACCATCTCCATCGCGTAGACCTCCTTGTCCTCGGCCATCGCGGCAAAAATCTCGGGTCAATTCCTCCGGAGTCCGCGCTTTGTTCTCTGGCGGTGCCTCCGGGGGGGGGTCCTCGCGACTCTTCTTCTCCTGAAGGTTGATGCGAATTGAGAACGGAGCATCGTTCAGCAGGGGGTTATCCTTGATGTTGTAGTTGTCAAGAGCTGCTCGCGGTGCTGGATCTGGTGCTCCTTCAGGTGGTGCTTGGAACTCCTCCAGGGCGGGCGACTCCGTCATCGGTGCCTCTGACGCAGTCCTGGATCGGGGGGCCATCTCCTGATCTGGCTCGGGCTCCTGACCTTCATATTCGCTCCTGGACGCCTCCTCTGGGACCCACTCCACATCCTCGGTGACCGACGCGTCTTCTTCACCCTCAGCTGGAACCTCCAACTCCTCGCTGACCACGCTCCTGGGCGCTTCTCCGTCCGCTGGTTCAGCTGGTTCAGGATGTCCTTCTGGTCCGTGAGCAGGTACTCGACGTTCGTCTCGATCGTGGTCCACTCCTTCGGGGGGCCGTTGACGAGTCCGGTGCCAGTAGCGCGCGCCAATGTCAGGCGACTCCATCACTGGCTGCCTCTCCAAGGGGGTTATCTTCTGCAAGATCGCACAGAAGGACTTCTCGCGTTCTGATGCTGGTCGCAGTTGTTGGGGTGTACCGAGCACCAACGTTTGTCGTAATAGTTGAGGACTGGTTTCCAGGGGTGCGTCGCCCTTCTCCTGCTTGTAGAACTGGTTGACCACAGGTGCTGGTCCAAGGAACTCGCCCCTCGACTTCTTCACCGTGTCTCTCCTGCTGCCGGGCTCGACCCGGAAAAGTGCCAAATGTCCCGTCCCCCACGCAATGACCTTCCTAGTCCTTAAAATTGCAGCCAGCCGTGCTAGGCAATCCGCTTGCGCCCCCGCGAATGCCTTCCTGGCCTGCGTCCTCCTCTTCATCATGACCTCGGCGTTGCTGCCCTTGGTTCTTTCGGCCTGCAGCTGCGCCGCGGCGCCCGTGAACTCTAAGTCGAGCGGTCGAAGTTGTCGCCCGAAGAGCACGTGATCGGGGGAGGCCCTGGTTACCCTGATCATCTCCGCGTGGGCGGCGGCGCGCCAGCCGAAGATCTCCTGGGTCGGGCACTCCGGGCCCATCATCGCCATCCTCGCAGCGGCCACCTTGGGAAAGTTGATCGCCCCCTCGACGCGCCCATGCATCCAGCGTGCTTCTGCTGGTCCAACTTCCCAGTAAATCCCCGACGCGCACTCGCGCAGCTGCTTCGAACGGTAAGTCCCGGCTGAATATGCGCGAGTCCGTGGTGGTCGGCCGAAATGCCTGACCCACTCCTTCACGAATGTCTGCCACGTCGTGACTGCTGATGTCTCGCCCGCGTTGCCCTTGTCGAATGCTGCGCGGTGGATCACCGACATCGACTTGGCAGAACCTTCGTCGACCATCAGGGTGCCCCATGCTCGACTCTCGGAAACTTGGCGGATCCAATCAAAGCCGTCAATCTGCATAACATCGAAAGGTCACGCCCCGACTCCTGCTGCAATCGGCCCTGGGTTGCGGCGGGCGGTCGCCTCGCAAATGCTGCGCGTCAACTTTCCGGCGAGCGCGATCGCGCGCGGCTGGGCGCCCTCGCGGGTCAAGAGCGCCCTCATCGCGTTGACGCACACGTGGTTCATGTTTGTGTGGATGTTCACGATCTCCTTCTGAACGACCTCGATCACCTTGGGGTCTCCCTTATGTCTGACTTCGACGTCTCCGACTCCTGGTCCTCGTGCAATGGTCGCCCCTCCGGTGCGAAGACCTTCTGGATCTCCAGGAAGTAAATGATACCCTCCTCCATGATGATGGCGGCCCACTTCCTGCGCACGGCGAAGAGGAACCTGGCGGTCTCTCCCACATTCACCTGGCCTGTCTCGATGATGGTGTGCGCGTGGTCCCTCGAGCATCTCCTCCGCAGACGGTCCGCCAGCACCTGGTCCGTCGTGATGATGCGCCAGCCCTTCTTAATAAGATCTCCCGTCACCTTGCTCTGCATCCCCCACTGCAGCCGTAGCTGACGGTCTCGTAGAACTGCTCCCAGACGTTGAACAACTCCGGTGGGCTTCTCCATGAGCTCGCTGTAAGTGGGCGTTCGATGGATGTCTCCGCGCCGAAATGCTTCCACGCGTGCAAGAATACCTCCAGCACGTTCCTCATCACCCTGCGCCCCCACGTCCGCATCTTCATCAGCTTCTCCGGGGACTCGGAAGCGCTGGGCCGTCCATGCTGCAATGCTGAGAACGGTGCGCAGGGTGGAGATGCGCGCGCCCATCGAGGCCGTGTTTTCCCGATGCTCCCCTCGGCCTTCTCAACCGCAATTCCCCTGCTGAAGTCGAACCTGTCGAAGAGACCCACGCGGGTGACCTTGCCTCCCATGACATCCACCTGGCCCCCCGGTGTTCTATCAGGAGGCACGCGTACTTCCAGTAGATCGGTCCGACCCGCCCTCGTCAGCGCGGCGAGCCCCTCTGTCTCCGTCTTGCCGATCCTTTCGGCTGCCCGGAAGGCTCGGCGCCGTGCTCCTTGAGGAAAATGCCCTACCACTCGTACCTTATCTCTCGCAGGCCCCAGTGACCCAGGTGCCTCCCGAATCCAGTCGGCGGGCTGAACTTATTCGGGCACCCGTTCTTGCCGTCCTTCATGAGCTGCCCGCGTGCGCGCCAATGGCGCCTGGCCTGGGTGCTGATTGCCATCTTCGGCCGCCGATTGAGCCCCGTGAAGCCCGTGTTGCTCCTCTCCGAGACCTTTCCTGGTTCGTGGGCGGGGCCCTTCGCGTTGTTGACCTTTTTGAGGTTGACGCTGTTCTGCATGGCCGGGCATTCGGCGTTCACCTTCTCGCGGCTGGCCAGCTTCTTCTTGAAGGCGGTGGTGTCCTTGAAGTCCGGGTCGGTCCTCTCGGCGCCGGTGGCTCCGCAGTCGGCGCCCATCTGGATGCCCCCCCTGTCCATGACCAAGGCGTTCTCCACCTCGGCGAGCAGGCCGCGCCACGTTGGCGCCATGGCCCCCGCTCGGAATCGACGCGCAACCTCCGCCAAGGTGCCGTCGCGAGCTGCCTGGCGCGCAGCTGCCACCCTCTGCTCCTCGGCGGCGCCCGGGCCCGCCACTGCGCGCTACTCCGCGGCCTGGCATCTCAGATCCCCGAAGAACCGCCCCGGGCCCAGGTCCACAGCTGCAGCTGCAGCAGCTGGCCGCGACGGCGGCCCCGAAGAGCGCGAGGCCTCCTCGCCCGGCGGCAGACGTCCGCCCACTAGGTCCCATTCCTCGAACTCCTCGTCCGAGATCCCGTGTATTTCCGCTAGTTTCCATGCCTCCTGCGGACCGCTCGCAGCGAAAACTCGCGTCGGAACGCGCACTTGGCGCAAATTGCCTCGGAGACCGGGGGCGCGATGTCAGATGTCGGCGCCCGAGCTCTTCAGATCCCGCAACACACGTTCCCAAAACCTCCGCGATAACCGGAACAAGTTTCGGAGCCCCAAGACCGCGTCCAGGTTCCGTTTCGCGCCTATGAGGTTGATCATGACATGCTATCTAACTTGTGGGGATACTGGCGTTCATGGCCTGCTCTATCCCGCTCAGGGCGATGGTGATGCTCATGGCATGCTCGTCTTCGCTCGTACCGCCGTCGATCTCGAAGTCGTCGTGCTCGTTCCAATCTCGTGTAATCTGAAACCTCCTGGAGAATTGCCGTGGTTCTCGAACTCCTGACCGCGGTCTTTGTATCTCCTGACTTCTAGATATCTGAGAGGAGCTTCTGGATCTCCCGGGTTTTCCCGGGGCGGATTGAGAACTGCCCCCCCCCCCCCCCCCCAATGTCTCCGGCGCCGTCGCCGCCCGCGGCTGGGCCCCGCCAAAGCGCAGGGAGAGCGCAGTGACGGCGCAGTGCGAGCTGGAGAGCCTCGCCGCTGGCCCCTCGTGGCCGTCCGCGAACACGAGCGGGGCCTCTCTTTGATCAGGTCAGCCCCAGCCTTCTCGAGGTGGTCTAGCCGCAACAACATCAGCGACAAGGAGGTCGAACCACAACTTGTTGTCGTCTTCTACGAGGGCCACAGGATGCTCGAACCCGAACTTCCCGATGGACTGGCCCTTCTCGCCTCTGGCGCACGTGAACTTCGTCTTCTTCACGTAGTCAATCTCGACCTGGTCCTCGCCAATATTCTGGATGATGGTGTCCTGAATCGAGGTGGCCAGGTCAATCCCAATCATGCTCTTCGAAGCTCCGGTGTCGATGATCGCGAGGCCCACCATCTCCTCGTGCACCCATCTGGCCTGACCGTCTTCTGGCATGTTCCCCTCGTTGCTGTAGTTGGACGCGTCCGCTTCTTCGGCACCCACAAAGCCGTGGCTCGCCATCTGCACGTCGTTGCTCTCGTTGCCCGCGTTGCCCCTTCTTGGACAGTCCACCGCTCGATGAGACCCCTGGCAAATCAAGCACTTGATGCCCTTGCCCTTGCCCTTGGGGGGTCGCCTATGGCCGTGAGGCTGTGGAGGAGGTGGTGGTTGAGCCCGTCTTTCTCCTCCTCGTGGTCCAGGTGGTCTCGGAACCATGAGTGCCGCCTTCGCCGTGGTCCTTGTCTTCAGGTCCCTCAACTGCTTCTCTGGAATCTGTCCGATCCCGATCACCAGGGAGTGCCCACTCCTGTTCTTCACGGCCTCCGCCAGCAGCCTTTTCGCCTCCGTGAACGTCCTGTGGGCGTCCTGCGCGCGCACCTCCGCATACTCGGCGTAGGCCTCCAACGTCTCGGTGTCCCCCCCATCGACCTCCTCCTCCTAGTTCGCCTCTGCTTCGGCCACTTCGTTTTCTTCTTTCTTGAAGTCGTCCGGCTCCTCCTCGATGTCGTCCTCCTGGTAGTTCACCCTGGACCTCTCCCTTCGAGCATCTCGACCTCCTTGAAATCGTTGCTCTCTCCTCCGTGCGGCTATGTTGTCCCTCGCGTTCAGGTCCTTGTCTGCCCACGCGTACTTCAACTTGTCGATCGCAGTCTCGATCTTCCAGTCGTGTTGGCCCGCCACGACCGTGGCCCTTTCACTCGGGTCCAAGTTCGCGCTCACCAAAAACATGATGCCGCTCAGCGCGTCCGGCATGATATCCATTGCTTCCAGATCCGGGCAGATTGCCCGAACGCTCTTCTCCATCTCCTGGTAGGCGTCCTCCTCCTGCTCCGCGTAGAGGCCGGTCGTCTGCCCAAACTTCCGCACCCTCAGTCCAGCCGTCTTTGGGTTGTAATCGTAAGAAAAATGTGTCGACGAGTCGCTCGATGATTGCTGGCCGAAGCTCTTCTGAAAAAGCCCGGATCCGGATGTCTGGGCCCTTCTCGCCTACGATCGAATCCGCCTCGTCCTCTACTCGCGGTAATAGCAGGGCCAGCTTCCTGTGCGCGGTATTATTCGGTAGCGCCTGCACCAGTCATGGACCGAGCAACTTCCTGTCGTCGTCCTTTGTCCCCAACGTCAGAAACTCCACCTCGGCCTGATACTCATCTGGTGTCTCCGCTTTGCCGCCCCACGTAGGAATCCTCTGAAACGCTACGTTTTGGCCCGTGCTCGATGACGCCATCGATCGCCATACTCACTGAAACCAAGCCACGCACTACCAATCTCGTGTCGTTCTAGTCGGGGCTACTCGCGAGAGTTGTAAGAATCAGATGATCGCGAAATCAACTTCAATGAACGAATTAATATGGAAATGAGTCGGCTCTCTTTTCCTCTAGGCTCGCAACCGAATCAAACTACAATTCGATATGAAACCCGCGCGCAGAACGCTCGAACACTGAATGGAAGCACGGATAACGGGCCTCGGGAATATCACAGGAATTCTGTTCCTAAGCCTGGTTTCTACGACAGAAAGGGGGAGGGGAAGGTAGGAGGAGGAGGAGGAGAAGGAGGAGGAGGAGGAGGAGGAGGAGGAGAAGTGGGGAGGAGGAGGAGCAGGAGGAAGAGGAGGGAAAGAAAAGAGGAGAAGGAGGAAGAGGAGGAGGGGGAGGACGAGGAGGTCGGGGAGGAGGAAGAGCCTGCTTATGAGCCTCGGCCGGTCGCGCCGAGGCCCACCGCGCTCTCGGCCTCGAGGCCAGGCCCAACGGTTCCTCTTGCTACGCCATCTCTGCCCGACAGCGGAGGGCCAGAGAGGGGACGGGTCCTCGAGCGCGGGCAGTCGGCACCACGCCCGCGCGGCACCACCTCCTGCTCCACTGCCACCCCCTCCTCCTCCTCCTCCTCCTCCTCCTCCTCCTCCTCCTCCTCGTCCTCCTCCTCCTCCTTCCTCCTCCGCCTCCGCCTCCTGATCCTCCTCCGCCTCCTCCTCCTGGTCATCCCTCCCTCCTCTGCTCCCGCCCCCTCTCTTCCAACCTCCCTGCCCCCCCATCCTCCCCTCCCCGCCTCCCTCCCCGCTCCAGCAGCCCCCCTCCCTGCGCCCTGCTGCCCCCCAGGTCCCCGACCCGCGCGCCCCTCCTGCGCCCTCCCTGGTCACCCTGCGCCCTTCAACTCCTTGCCCTCTTCCTCCTCCTCGTCCTCCTCCTTCTCCTCCTGCTCCTCCTCCTCCTTGCCCTCCTCCTCTTCATTGCCCTCCTCCTCCTTCTTTCTCCCCCTCCTCTCCCACCCTCCTTCCTCCTTCCTTCCTCCTTCATCCTTCCTCCTTCCCTCGTTCCCTGAACACTGCAAGCCCCCGGTCGTGCAAACACAACCGTGGACCCTCATTCCTTCAAGACTATCAAGAACATGCCGAATACGATGTACTTGCAGTGGCAAGGCAGTCTGGTGGTACCAGGAAGCACCAAGGCCACATACAATACCAACACTGGGGACGCACCCGCTTGCCCAACAGGAGAAACATAAAGTACATTCATTCCACCGGAAGGCGAAACCGCACGGCGAGCACCTTTACCGCCACATGCAGTCAGACGCCATGAGAAACGTCCAGACCAGGAAACGGCACAGCTTCATCCTTTGGCGCAGCAACTCCAGGGCATTGGAGGCTTGACGACGGCGGCAGCCACCAGCATCCAACCCTTCGCCACCAGCAAGCCAGAGACGTATACCCTTGCAGCCGAGAGCGAACTTCACGACCGAGGGGCCGCCCGCGACAGCACCACGGGGCAAGACCATTGCACCAAAGGCGCAGACCCGAGGGCCTCGAGAAAACCAGCCGCGCTATTTTGGCCAAGACCGAGACCCCCGAGGGGGGACGGCCTTGAGCCAAAATGGCTACGGACCCGCTTTCCTCCTACTCCTCCTCCTCCGTCCTCCTCCCTCCTCTCCTCCGTCCTCCTCCTCCTCCTCCTCCCTCCTCCCTCCTCCCTCCTCCCTCCTCCCTCCCTCCTCCTCTCCTCCTCCTCCTCCTCCTCCTCCTCCTCCTCCTCCTCCTCCTCCTCCTCCCTCCTCCCCCCTCGCCCTCCTGCCTCCTCCCTCCTCCCTCCTCCTCCATCCTCCCTCCTCCTCCCTCCTCCTGGCCCCCCGCTCCCCCGCCGCTCCCGCGGCGTGGAGCCCGCGGGGCCTGACCGCCTTCAGCACCTGGAGGGCGCGCGGGGGGGGAAGGGCAGCACACGCGAGGGGGGGCGTGCTACTTAGTGGGCCCTGGAAACGACAAGGCAGTTTTTGTTACCGGTTCCGTTTTGCCGTTTTTTCGCCGGTTCCGACGCCGTTGTTTGACCGGTTCCGTCGCCGTTTTCTGACCGGTTCCGGCTCCGGGTCCAATCCTGGAGCCGTTTTTTGGCCGTTTCCGGTCGCCGTTTTGTCTGCCGTTTCCATTTTCAAGGGACATGTTTTGGAAACTGTGAAAGAACGGCCCCCTGCCGTTTCGGTGGCCCAAAAGGGAGCACAAGGGGGCGCACAAGGGGGCAGGGGGAGGGGGGAAAGCTTCTGGGAAGGAGACTGCTCCTTAGAAGGGGCCAGCCCTACGTCTGCAGAGAAGGCCCGCGCCTTCTAAGGAGCAGGGGTGCTTCTTCTCAGAGGCCTTCACCCCTCCACCTACCCCCCTCTGCGCGTGACCGAACTGTGACAAAGCACGGCCTCAGAGATCTTCAGACGAAGGCTGAATTTTGGGTGACCCAAAAGGGGGTCCAGCTGAAAGGGGGTGGTGCAATAGATTTTGTGCCATTGTATTGCAGATGTACTGCCCTGGAGAATTGTATTGCATTGTGTTGCAAGGAGTGCGTTGCACGCGAAAACCCAGCACTACATTTCCGCCCTGGAACGTATTGCATGCCCCAAATGTATGACAACCCCGCAAATATATTGCACCACCCCCTTACCGCTGGACCCCCTGTTGGGTCAACCCGAATGCACCGCCCTGGAGAAGCAACTGCAACGAAGCCAAGCAAGCAGGCAAGCAGTCCTATGATTCACCAGAGAAGGACCCCGAAAGTCAGGCATCATTCGTCAGAAGAAGCGGGGTCGCTGCCACATAAATTCGGGTGAAGACGAGGATAACATCGGGTGAAGAAAAATCTGGGTGAGGATAAAATCGGTTGAGATCTGGCGGCTCTGGAGGATGCATCGGGCGCCGCGGCCTTCCCAAAGCGTTCCAGAACGCTCTGGAACGAATACACCTCGCCCCAGTCCCGTCCGAATAATGCAGCTTCAATCGGCGATTTTACCAGGGGATATGTCGACCCCTATCCCAAGCTTCGTGCCATTTCGAATGGACCAAGATTCGGGGGACCAAACCTGGGATATACGATAGGGGGCGTAACCACCCTGGGGTGTATCCAAGAGTTTCCCCCTTTCTCCGAGAGGCCAAGCTCTTCGGGCGGAACTCGGGGACTGGGGTAGAACAATCGCCTGTGAGATTTGAGTGTGTTCGTCCGCAATCGGTGTTTCGTCGTGTTTGGCCTCGAAAAAACGATTTCAAGCCTGGGGACCGGCAAACACGGACGCAGGATGAAAATCTATGACACGGCCCGCAACAGTTGCATTACTTGTCCAGGGTGTGCAGTGGAAGCCAAAAGTTAGGTCGGGCATGTCCTCCTACAGTCTAAAAGTAAGCAATAATCGAAACTAGTCAAGCATAGTCAAAAAGAAAAGTAAACATAGTCAAGAAGTGCTCAAACATAGCCATAATCATTGTCCCAATACTACTTTTGGACTATTTCTGAATCCTCCTTATGTAGATGGGGCATGCCCGACGTACGCCAAAAAGGGGAGGTACCAGAAAGCGCAGCGCGGAGGCGCCGAGAGCTCGAGGATGCATGTTTTTTGTAGGTGCTTCTGTTGCCAGCCCTGCGGCTATCCCCGAAGACCTGAAGGGGAGGGACCCTGAGATCCTGGCGTCTCAATCTGCTTCGAGCGGAGCGTCTTCGCAATTTTTTGGGCCCCGGGACCTTCACAGATCGATCCGGCTCGAGCAGAAACATAAAAAAATTTGGTCCAGGGCTCCGGGCGTCAGTTCTACGATGCTGTTTTTTTCGCTACGTTGGATCTCAGGGGAAGCGGCGGGGGGCGGGAGAGAGGGAACACGGAGGGATGGATGGACATTGCGGGAATGCATCGACCCCCCAACTTCCCATGGATCGCCGATGCGGGTCTGACAGCCCCACCCCGCCCAGGAAGGTGCGGCTTCCCGCTCGGGGCCCCATCGCCGAACCATCGGCGATGCATCGCAGCAGACTCAAGCTCGATGTCTCCCCCCCAACAGAGGAGCGAAGGGGGGAGGGAGGGAGGAAAACAGGGGGGAGGGGGAGGGAGAGGGGGAACCAGAGGAAGGGAGAGGGAGAGCCGCAGGAGACTCGGAGAAGGGGGAGCCAAAAGGGGGAGGGAGAGGGGGAGCGAAGGGGGAACGAAGAGGGAGGGAGACGGGGAGGGACAGGGGGACGGAGGGGAAGCCGAGGGGAGAAGCGAGGGGAGAGGGAGCAGAAGGGAACCAGAGGAAAGTGAACCAGGATGGGGAAACAGGGGCGAAGGCCCCACTTTGCGAGGCTGGGAAGGGGGGAGGCCGGGGGGGGAGCGAGGGTGAACGCGGAGGAGGAAGACAGAGGAGGACCGAGGCGAACGAAAGCAGGAGGCATGATGAGGGGGACAGAAGATGGAGGAACACCCTAAGAAATATTCAAGAAGCCCCCCGATATTTCTGCACCGCGTTAAAAAACACGTGGGCGATTTTGGCGGAATGATACTTGTAACCGCGCCAGCAGCGAAACCAGCAAAAAATCCGCCCACCCCAGGCTCGTTTCCAAAATCTAGTTTGCGTCTTGGCGCCGCGCGCATGTACTGAGAATATCGGTGCGAGTTTCACGGGTTGAACGCGGAACGGGTTTCAAAATTTTGCTGTCGCCTCAGCGCCGCGCCCATTCGTTCAAAACATGTGCACGGATTTCACGGATGAAGGCCAGTTCGGTTTCAAAATCTGACTCTCGTCTTAGCGCCGCGCGCATTCGTTTTTTTTTTCAACGATGTGTGCGAGTTTCACGGATTGGTAGCGGCCGTTTGGCTTTAGCGCCGCGCACATTCTTTTGAAACGCTGGCACGAGCTTCGCGGATGGAGGGAGGCTCGGTTTCAAAATTCAGCTCTCGCCTCAGCGCCGCGCGCATTCGTTCAACCATGTGCACGAGCTTCACGAATGGAGGGCGACTCGGTTTCAAAACCTAACTCTCGCCTCAGCGCCGCGCGCATTCGTTTCAACCATGTGCACGAGTTTCACATATTGAACGGCCGTCTGTTTAAATCTAGTTTTCGCTGCAGCGCCGCGCAGACTCGCTTTACAAACGTGTGTGTGCTTTACGGATTGAAGGCGGCTCAATTTCAAAATCTAGCTCCCGCCTCTGCGCCGCGCGCATTGGTTTTTGAAACATGTGCACGAAATTCACGGATTGCAAGCGCCTCGTTTTCATGATCTAACTGTCGCCTCGGCGCCGCGCGCGTTCGCTTTCTTGAGTTTGCACGAGTTTCACAAAGCGAAGGCGGCCCGATTGCAAAATCTAGTTTTCGCCTCAGCGCTGCGCACATGGTAATGTGTACATAATTATATATATACATATATATATATACGTATATAGCTACACACGTATATATATATATATATATATATATATATATTAGGCTGCATTGGCGCTGCGCGCCATGTACCTTGGTCCTCTGAGTTTCGCACGCATTCGGGGTGCTTGCGTGCGTACATGCGCGCACACATGCATACACCCGCACGCGCATGCACACTTGGCATATATGTATGTGTGTATATATACATACATATATCCACCACACATGTATACTGTGGTAAAATGTGTATACATAGTACAAATAAGCATGTGTACGTATATGTATATGCCAATCGCAGGTGCTTGTTGGCGCACGAACATATATGTCATTCTGTGTGCGCATACACATGCGTATCTCAGGCGGTAATGGCCCGACCGCCTACTCAAGGCATCTCGCAACTCAGAGGTACGAGGGTCTCAAGCGAAAGTAGCCAAACTACTACGGGGCAATGCATCTCCGATGTCAGCGTTACGAGGATGTTTCAAGCGAAGCTGAACGGACCACCTCAAGTGAGGACATACCCGAACCCGGAATTGCGAGGATGTCTCAAACAAAAATGGCCTGAACACCTCAGCTCAGGGCATCCCTGAATCCAAGGTTGCGAGGATGTCTCAGGTGAAAGCGGCGGACACTCTGCGGCAGGGCATCTCGGAATCCAGAAGGGCGAGGATGTTTCTAGCGAAAGTGGCCGGAACACCTCAGATCAGGGAGCCCCGGAACCCAGAATTGCGAGAAGGTCTCAAGCGGAAGTGGCCGGACAACCTTGAGGCAAGGCTTCTCTGCGGTCAGAGTTGCGAGGATGTCTCAGCCGACGATGGGAAGGAGGAAGGCAAAGGGAAACAGTAATGGGAGGAGTCTCGCGGACCCGGGGACAGGCAGGCACGAACGCTCAGTATCGGAAGTCATGGCACGGAGGCTGGAACTGACGCGGAGGCAAGACGCTGGGAGCTGGCCTCCGAGAGCGTTGAAATACATGAGGACCTGAGAGGGACTCAACGACGGGCGCCACCAGAACCTTTCTGGGAAAAATCTGGAGGCCTTGTGAACGTATCGGGGTGCTACGTGTTTGATTGCTACGCGGCAGGGCGTATCCGAGGTTGACGTTACGAGGATGTCTCAGGCGAAACTGGCCCGAACACTATGGGGCAGGGCATCTCCGAAGTCAGCTGTGCGAGGGAGTCTCAAGCGAAGAGTGGTCTGAACACCTGAGGCTAGAAGGTCGAAGAACCCCCTTGCAAGAGCGTCCGAGCAGCCCCCGGGGAACTTTCCAGCAGATCGAACAGCCCGGGAAGGGGCTTCCCAGCAGCCCGGGGAGTCCGAAATGCGTTCGGGGGGGGATGTGCGTGCACATGTAAATTTATTTTGCGTATGTATGCATGTACATGTGTATTTATGTAAGTACGTATGGATATCAAATGACAATGCCTTCCAACGTCTGAACGTTCCAAGAGCGTTTGACGCTCGTTTCACACGGTAATTTATTGTTAAACGATCTACATCCGAGCAACAATTGCTTTACAAGGAAATTCTATGTAAAACACTCTTGGACCGTCTTGGGCCGTTCGTGACCCGAAAAAACGAAAACCGACAAAAACTTCAAACTTCTTCAACAAATCAATGAATGTTGCCTCTTTGGGCCTTCTTGAGAGCCCCTTTGCTCCGTTTTGGAGCTCTCTTGGGCCGTTTTGTGGCCCTTTCGGGCCGTCTTGGGGCGTCTTGGAGGCCTTCGGCCGTCTTCGGGCTGTCTTGGGGGCCTCTTGGGGCCCTCTTGGGAGGCTCTCTTGGAGCCGTCTTGGGGCTCCCTTGGTAGTTTTCGGGCCCTCTTGGGCCGTCCAGGGGCCCTCTTGGGACGTTTTCGAGCCCTGTTGGGGGCCTCTGGGGCCGTGTTGGGACGATCTTTGGAGCCTCTTGGGCCGTCATAAGCCGCTTTTGCATCGGAAAAGCGAAAACCGAAAAAGCCTTCAAAAACCAATGAACAACCAATGAATGTTGTCTCTTCGGGCCCTCTTGAGAAGCCTCTTCGAAGCCTCTTGGGGCGTTTGGAAGCCATGCTGAAGGCTTTGGTGTGCATTGGAACTGTCGACGAGCTGTCTTGAGCAATATTGGAGGCCTCTTTGGACCTTCCGAGAAGGCCAGAAGGCCGAAGGAACCCTTTTGCAAGGGCGTCCGAGCAGTCCGGGGGGGGCTTCAAGCAGCCTGGGGAGTCCGAAATTCGTTAGGTGCGGGGGAGGGGCGTTTTTTCCGGGGTCCCCGGCCCTATACAAATATATCAATAAGAAGGGTTCAAAATCTAGCTCTCGCCTCAGCGCCGCGCGCATTCGCTGTGCGAAGTTGCACGAGTATCGCGGATTGAGGGCGATTCGGTTTCAAAATCTAGTTCTCGCTTCAACGCCGCTTCGAAAAGTCTGCTGAATATCATTCATACAGGCATGCCAGGGCTGAACCTAAACGGTGTTTTTCTCGTTCTAGTTATGTTGTCGTTTTCCCTCGCTTTTGTCTCGAACCCGCCCTTACCGCAAAACGAAATCGAAACGAAACCGGCCTACGAAATCACCAGAAACACCGTGCAGGTCCAGCCCTGAGGCGTGCTGATAGCGGCATCGCGCATTCCGCTGGACTCGAAATGCCATTTTGTAGTAGCTCTCCGAGGGGCACGTGACAAAACCGAGTGAAGCGTGTTCGCAGCGCTAGGCTTACGTCGGGCGTGTCCTCCTACAGGGGGATTTCCCGACGAAAAATATACTCAGAAAATACTCCAACATGGTGAAAAATGCTAAACAAAATCGTCCCCAGAGCATGTTTTGACAATTTTTGAATATTTCCCCTGTAGAGGGACACGCCCGACTTAACGCTAGGCGCTGGGCCCAGGCGCAGGGGCACGTGAAGACACGATCGAGATGCGCCCTCACGGCTGCGACGGCGCCGTTTCGGCGTACCCCTCACGCATTTCCTCGCCGATTTTGCTCCAGGACGCGCAGGGATACGAGTGAGCAACGCCTTCGTGGCTATGACGCTGTCGTTTCGGCCCACCCCTCACTCAAGGGCTCCCAGCCTCGCGCTCCGCGCTGCGCGAAGCGCGAACAACTTCGCGCTCCCGCGCCGCCCCCCAGGGGAGAAGAAGAGGAAGAGGAGGAATCGAAGCCGAACCGCGAAGCGCGAATAACTTGACTTATGACGAAATCTGGAGTACACCGACACCGTTTGCCAGGCAGCCGTCGGACCAAGATCCTGTGTCGGGGATGGACAGACCTCCCTTTCGCAAAACGTGGTTTAGTGACAGCGACCCGAGGCCCAAAACTGGCGGGCGCGAGCCTGGAAAATAGCGGCCACGGCGCCATCTCGAGAACCGAGAAGGGACAATCCACTAATCGACGTGTCACTGTTGGGGGTTCTGCCCTCGAGGGCGCCCTTGTCACTCACGACTCCCGTGGGAGCCGCGCTGTCGCTCGCAATGCCCCTGCAATTTCCTGCTGCACCGACCCGTCCGCGCCCCGCCCGGTCGACCCCCGCAGGTCTGGAACCCCGCCCGCTCGCGCCCCGCCCCGCCCCGCCCCCGCGGGGGCTCTGCCGCTTTGCGCACTCCTGCTCCGGACCCCCCCCCCCCCCCGGATCTTGCAGATCTCTCTCGTGCTCCGAGCTTCTCCCTGCCCCGCGTCTCTCCCCTCCTCCCTTCCTCCTCGGGGCGTACATAGGCAAGCGGTTTCGAGTCATAACCTGGCGAGAATCGCCAGGAGTGTCCCAGGCTTCTCTCGTGCTCCAAGCTTCTCCCTGCCCCGTGTCTCTTCCCTCCTCCCTCCCTCCTCGGGGCGTAGAGGCAAGCGGTTTCGGGTTATATAAACTGGCGAGGATCGCCAGGAGTGGCCCAGGCTTCTCACACGGACGAGCTGATTGAACTGCCCCCAGAGCTCGATTCCGATTCCTCCCTTCCCCTGTGTTAGGGGCTGCGCCAATTACGCGCAGCAGGCAAGGAAGCTCTACCAGCAAGGGGGTGCGATCGAGGACGAAGAGGGCGGGCATCGGCGGTGAGGATGTTGTTCATGTTGCGTGACACGCGGGCCAACAAGAGCGAACAGTCTCAAAATGACTGTAGCTGTAGAGAGGCCCATTTGCCGCAGAGGCGCGGTGTTCGACACTTGACTGGGTCAAGCCCCGTCCGTCCACCATGAACTCCTTCCGATCACCATCGCGGCCACCGAGGCACCTTTTCTCTTCCTCTTCCTCTTCGTCAGTCCCTCCTCCTCTCTGGTTCCTCGATCCTTGCTCCTCATACTCATAATCCTCATCTTCAATCTCCTGCCCTCTTCCTCCTCCCCCTCCTCCTCAACCGCCTCCTCCTCCTCTGCCTCCAACCCCCCCACCCTCCTCCCTCCTCGTTATGGTTCTTCCCTCCCTCCCTCCCGCTCTCCCTCCCTCCCTGTTCGTTCTATTTCCTCCCTCCCGCCCTCTCTCCCCTCCCTCCCCCCTCGGCCGAGCCTCCAGGTCTGCCAGGTCGCACTCGCCCTTCAGCGGCCCAGCGGCCTTGGGGGGCCGCGCGGGGGAGGATTTTTTTCCTCCGCAATCCCAGGGGGCAGGACCAAGCACGCCTTCGTGCACGACAAAGGCCCAGCCAGCAAGAGAGACTCGCCAGCTGGGACAACAAATGAACTCACACGACGGGAAGCTACAGGATGAGGGAGGAGGGAGGGGACGAGGCGGAAGAGGGTGTGGGAACAGGAGGGGGCCGAAGAGGAGGGGGCCGAAGAGGAGGACGGGGCGGAAGATGGGGGCCAAGGATTGAGCAGGGACCGACAGTCCCGGCATTCCTTTAGGCCTACCACGGGATGTTCTCCGAACACGCAAATGTTCTAATGACAAATACAACGTTCTTAGAACACAAGCCTGATGCGTTCAAACAAGACCGTCTCGGCCAGACATGTGCTAAGAACACTTCGTGCAGACCACAACAAGTTCTTGGAACACTATTTGGTGGGCCTATCGGCGAGCCAGGACGCTTCGCCACTGGTTGAAAAGAGGAGGGTGTGGGGAGGTCGGGGGAGAGGGGGGTCAGGGGGTCAGGACAAGGGGGGTCAGGCGGCCGTACGCCCGATGGCGGGGGGGGGGCAGGGAGGGAGGCTGGAAGGCGCGCAGGAGACGCGGAGAGACGAAGGGAGAAGAGGACGATGAGGAAGATAGGCTGGAGGGGGGGAGCATTGACGAAGGGCAACAGGAATCGGGCTTACGGTCGGACCTAGGACAGAAGAGCATCCTTCAGGAACGTGAGGCCCTCCGCCGGCCCATGCCGAAGAACATTCGAGGGTGCCCTCCCCGAATCGAACTCGGCCTTGTACCTCGGACCGCTCCTACGCCTCGAACGCACTGCCGTGGGGAATGTGGGTTCTAGTTTGCTGGTTTTCCATAGCTGAGGAACAGCGACACCCAAGCATGCGACGTCCTGCTTTTTCAAAACGCGGTCCCCCAAAATCCCGACACTTTCCTTAAGTCGGGCCTGTCCCCCTACAGGGGGATGTTGGGCGAAAAAAACATGCAAAAAATACAACCCAATGGGCAAAAATAGTCAAAAATGGTCCCCAGACTATTTTTGGACTATTTTTGAATATTCTCCCTGTAGAGGGACAAGCCCGACTTGACACTCTCCCCGAGGGCCAGCTTTTTATCCCGAGCCTCTTCTTGACGATCCCAGGGCCAGGTGAGGGCCTCGAGAGGCCGATCACGGAGAAAAACGCCCGTCTCGGCGGTGGACAAACAATTGTCAACAACTCTTCTCCAGACTATCTAAAAACTACTTGTGAAGATTCCTCCTGTAGAGGGACATTCCCGACTTAAACCTAGAACCTCGAAGTCCGAACCTCGGATGTCTCGGATCTTTCGGCGGTGGAGAAACCTCCCTTTAGTAAACCTCCCTTCAGTGAGAACGGCCTGGGACCGAAACCGACGGACCTGGACCCGCAAAAAGGACGGCCGCGACGCCCTCTCGCGAACCCAGAACGGCCAATTCGCTAATCGACGTGTCAGAGTAGGAGGTCTGTCCACCCCCCACCGTCCTGTGCTGGGACCAAACAATACCAATACCGCTACTCCCCAGACCTCGCGTGCGCTTTCTGACCAGATTTTCAGCGGCGTCGACGAGGGCCACCCAAGAGACCCAAAAAGTACTAACACGAGGCAAGTGTAGCAATGTGGGCACCTTGCCCTTCTCCGACCGAGAGGCCCAAAACTGAGAAGAACAACCGTCCTGATTCTTCCACGACGCGAACATGCCTGGTGTTCAACCCATTACTCGGCTCTCCCGTGGCCGTCCGGGACGATCGGGGCACTCCCGCGACGCCCTCGGCGAGGCGCAGCTGCTCGAGAGCATCCCGAGCCCTCGAGAACCGACGAAGCCCAGAAACCTCCCCAGAGCCCCGACGTCATGATCTTTCATAACGTCGACCCCCAGAAGGTCTCGACCCCTTCCCTGGGACCAGCTTTTCGTCCCGCGTCGCTTTTTGGCGCCCCTGAGGCCCGGGAAGGGCCCCCAGGTGCCGAAAATTGAAAAAAACATTCCGTCGCGGCCTCTTCATGCCTCGCGGGGGGTCTGTGGACGAAGACTTGCAAGCACCCCCCGTCCTGCCTGTGGAGCGAGCTGCGGAGGGTCAAGGGCGGCATTGGCCCGGGGGGCCCCGGGCGGCCTCGTGGACCTTCGCGGAGGTGGTCTCGGCGGCCTCCACCAGCTTCCTGGGCGTGGGAGGGGCCCCAGAGCGCGGCGGCTCCGAGCAGGGCTGACGTCAAGCGGTGTTTTCCGCTGTCGTGTCGCGCTTCGTTCCTCCGCGGTCTGCCCTCGCGTCACCTCGAAGGCAAGACGGAGAGCGAGAAACCGAACCGCCCACGAGGAGGAGGAGGAGGAGGAGGAAGAGGAGGAAGAGGAGGAAGAGGAGGAGGAGAAAGAGGAGGAGAAAGAGGAGGAGGAGGAGGAGGAAGAACGAAGACCCAAGCACCGTCTTGTAAGTCCAGCCCTGGCTTCCAGCGCCCACCCCGCAGCGCCTCGGCGCGCCTCGCCTCGCCCCGCGCTACCCATTGGTGAGGGGGGGGGGGGGCGGAAAGGGTAGGATTAAATCGGGCCTGTCCTCCTACAGGTGGATCTTGGACGAAAAGTTAGAAATAGTCCAAAAACGCACCCAAATGGCCAACAAATACTACAAGAATCGTCGCTATACTATTGTTGACTATTTTTGCAGATTCCCCCTGTAGAGGGACAGGCCCGACTTAAGGGTAGGCCAGCAGAGGGCATGGCAGATACTCAGATTACGTACAGTCGGCCTTGATTGGACAGGGCACGCGAGAGGACAGAAGACCCTTCAGGGGGCCACGTTGCCACAGAAATGCAGGAGGCATGGGTCGCAAGGCACAGGACACGAGGCTACCCTTGATCTGGCAGGGTCGACCTACTAATCTGGGCCACCTGTACAGCTGGCTTTCCTGGCGCTGGAGGCTGGAGGAGAGAGAAGAGAGGCTGGCTGGAGGAGAGGAGACGAAAGGGTAGTACAGCAAAGGGCAGGGCAGCGAATCATCTCACGTAGCTGGCTTCCCTGGCGCCTCCTGGCGCTGGAAGGCGCCCATGCATCGAGGGATGGGCCTTGCGGCGGGGCGGAATCCAGCTGCAGGCAGCAGATTCCGTACCCCCCCCCTCTTTCGCATGCATCGAGGGATGGACCTGGCGGCGGGGCGGAATCCAGCTGCAGGCAGCAGATTCCGTACGCATCCCCCCCTCTTTCGCTATCCTGCCCCACAATCGGGCCAGATCCCCCACCCTAGCTCCCGCTCAAGATGCGCAGATCCCCGCAGTTGCGGATAAGAGTGTGGGGGCAGCATTCGCAATCCCAAGATTTTGGTCGGTGCTCAAGCTGGGCTGAGCTACAGCCAAATCTATTTACATCGGTTCACACACATAAGCGTGTGTATCTAACGATATCTATATATACACACACATATATATATATGTGTGTGTATATCAGGCACTCACCAGCACACAACGTTGGAGCGCGTGATTGCAAGGGCGACGGCATGGAAACAGCATCAATAAAATCATCACATCCAACCACGTCTGCATCTGTTTCGTGTCATAGTGTCAACCTGACTATTATCAAACAGGACGGGACGCAGCAACGAATATCATCTGAAGACTGTTCACTCTTGTCTGCTGGCGTGTAGCCCAAGGCATATCATTATCCCAAACTCTCGATACCAGCCCTCCCGAGGGCGGAACACCGCCAAGAAACCACAAGCACGCCAGAAAACCTAGAACTAGGTCGGACATGCCCCCCTACAGGCGGATTTTAGAAGACAACTGGTACTGAGTCACAAAATAATCAAAACTTGTCAAACAATTGTCAACAACTCTTCTCCAGACTATCTAAAAACTACTTGTGAAGATTGCTCCTGCAGAGGGACACGCCCGACTTAAACCTAGAACCTCGAAGTCCGAACCTCGGATCTCTCGGACCTTTCGGCGGTGGACAACCCTCCCTCTCGTAAACCTCCCTTTCGGGAGAACGGCCCGGGACCGAAACCGACGGACCTGGACCCGCAAAAAGGACGGCCGCGACGCCCTCTCGCGAACCGAAAATGACAAATTCTTTAATCGACTCCTCCTCCTCCTCCTCCTCCTCCTCCTCCTCCTCCTCCTCCTCCTCCTGCTCCTCCTCCTCCTCCTCCTGCTCCTCCTCCTCCTCCTCCTCCTCCTCCTCCTCCTCCTCCTCCTCCTCCTCCTCCGCCGCCGCCCTCCTCGTCTTCCTGCCGGAGGTCTGTCCACCCCCGACCGTCCTGTGGGGAGACCAAAAAATACCAATATCGCTACCAAAACATACCAATACCAATACCGCTACTCCCCAGACCTGGACCCGCAAAAAGGAGGGCCGCGACGCCCTCTCGCGAACCGAGAACGGCCGATGCGCTCATCGACGTGTCAGAGTAAGGAGGTCTGTCCACCCCCGAGCGATTGGGGGGGGTCGACGCAGTCCCACTGAGCCGACCCCCCCCCCCGAGCGTCAGGTCGGGCATGTCCTCCTGGAGGCGGACGTGGGAGGATTTGATAGAACATAGTCAACACACGCTCGAGAGTACAGTTGAGAAATCACCGAGCATCGCCCCCAGGCGAACCTTCCTCTCGTAGAGGGACCACTGAGGGCAGGAGGCCGCCGGTGGAGGCCGCCGGTGGAGGCCGCCGCCGCCGAGGCCGCCCTCCAGGGGGGGGGGGGCGTTTTTTTGTTGAATCGTTTCCCTGCATAACCTCGGTCCGACTGGAGGAGGAGGAGGAGGAAGAGGGAGGAGGGAGGAGAAAGGATTAGGAGGGAGGAGGAGGAGGAGGAGGAGGAGGAGGAGGAGGAGGAGGAGGAGGAGACCCTCGAACCCTCCCCTGGTGGAGGCCGCCGCCGAGGCGGGAAGCTGGCGCCGACCTCCAGGGGGGCCTCCGAGGCCGCGGAGGGGGGGCTGCGCCCCGAGGGCCCGAGCCAACACCCCCCCGTGCGAGCCCCCCTATGGGGGCGCCCGCCTCCCGCGGGTGCCCGCACGCGCCACGGCTGCGCACGCCCCCCTATCGTGGATCCTCCCTTCCTCGTCGTCCTCCTCCTCCTCCTCCTCCTCCTCCTTTCCTCCTCCCTTCCTCCTCCTCCTCCTCCTCCTCCTCATCCTCCTCCTCATCGGCTGGAGGCGGGCCCCCTGCCAGGAGAGCCGCGCCGAGGCGGGCTTCAGCTCCCCCCAAAGGGATCGGTGGACCTTCGAGGTGTAGAGGCAATCCTGGACGAGGTCGGAGTACGGTGAGGGCGTTGACTCAAGGAGCCCTACATAAGGAACGGGGCCCCTCTCTCCCCTGAGTTGACCTTCGAGTTCCCATTGAAAACCTCAGGAAACCGGAGGGCAAACTGAAGAACTATCAAGGAAGACAGAGCCCCTCCCCAACGAAAAGGGATCCTTCTTCAGGGCCGCGACTGTAGATGGGGTCGGAGGATCGCGCCGCATCGCCGATACATCGGCGATGCATCGGAGGTGCATCGGCGACGTCGGCGATGCATCGGCGATGCATCGGCGACGCCTGCGCGGGGAAAACCGGGCTCCTCATCGCGCCGACTCGGAGATGCATCGGAGATGCGGCGCGATCCTCCGACCCCATCTGCTCCGACACCATCTTGGCGACATAGCGAGCAGGTGATCAATTACATAACATATTTACCCCATAATTGATTATCGGTCGGATCTACGAACAAATACGTATAATGCGCCGTACATCTGTGGAGCATTCTACCCATTGCTCGTAGATTTGATGGGGAAGCAATTTTGGGGTGAATCAACTCTGTAGTCGATCCCCCCCTCGACCTCTCGGCGGCGAGCAAAGGGGGGAGGGAGCAGGAGAAGACCTTCTCAGAGGCGGCAGGGCTTCTCGGAAGGCCTCCCTGCCTTCTGAGGGGTTCTCGGCGTCTCCGGGGACGGCTCAGAAACCTTCTCGGAAGGCCAGGTTGGGCGCCCGACTTATCCGGGGCAACTCGGGTCCGGGGTAACTCGGGTTCGGATTCCCGAGAAAGGAACCCGAGTTGGCCCTGACCCGAGTTACCCCTGATGATGTGGGGCTCTGGACGCCCGAATTATCCGGGGCAACTCGGGTCCGGGGTAACTCGGGTTCGGATTCCCGGGAAAACGAACCCGAGCTAGCCCTGACCCGAGCTACCCCTGATGATTCGGGGCTCTGACCAGGGGTGTTCCGAGCCTTCTGAGCAGGTCCGCCCCTTCTCACTTCCCCCCCGGGCTCGCCGCCGATCACCGCTCCCTGTCCACACGGGCGTGGCCTATGGGCCCCCACTTGCCGATCTACCCCCCCAGACGGGGAGATTGTGGGCTTTCCCTTCGAGCTTCGAGGGCCACATCTCAACTGGGGTGGTGGGACGATGGGGATCGGGATGGGGATGGGGATGGGTTCAAAGATCGGGGAGACGTAAGACCCGGGTACGGGGGACTCGGAAATCCCCGACGAGGTCGTCAAAAAAATGACGAGGCCGAGCCTGCATTTTGACGAGGCCTCCCGCTGCAGACATCCCACAAAACTCCTCCTCGTCAAAATCCGAGTCGCGGTCGTCAAAAAACGATGGCGAACCCGAGTCCCGGCAAACCCGGGTCTTACGCTTCCCCGAAAAGATACTGACATCCCCCCGCCTTCCGCGCCGCGCCTGCCGGCGCTAGCACGCGCTGGCGAAAGCGCTGGCGCAAGCGCCCCTGTCATCGCGAAAGGTCACGACTGGAGCCCTGGCCCCCCATCTTCCTGCGGGCGGCACCTCTCGCTCTGGACCGATCTTCTGCGATGGCCCCCCCGGGAACAGAACCCGAGCGAAGACGCCTGGTGTGAAAACCTGCAGGACCCTGCAAGGTCCTGCACGCTGGCCCAGGTCAGTGCAGCCCTGGCTCTGCAGGATCCTGCAAGATCCAGCGCGATCCTGCTCGTCTCGCCGTCGCCGTCGCCGCAGCTGCTGCTCGAGGCCACCGCCGTCGCCGTCGGGCCCTTCGCGACGTTCGGCCCCTGGGGGCCCCCACCGGGCCTCGGGACCGTCCAGAAACGACTCGGGATGAAAAACCGGCCCCAGGGAATGGGTTCGGAGGAGGAGGAGGAGGAGGAGGAGGAGGGAGGAGGAGGAGGAGGAGGAGGAGGGAGGAGGAGGCAGGGAGGGAGGGAGGGAGCGAGGGAGGGAGGGAGGAGGGTCCCCGTCTCTTGAGCCCTGGCTTCCTCCCTCCTCCCTCCTCGCGGGCGGGGCGGGGCGGGGCGCCAGAGCTCTTCCAGCAGCTTCAGGCACTCTGCCTCGGACTCCTCCTTCCTCTGCGCCTGGGCCTGCTTCTGCGCCTGAGCACAGAGGAGGAGGAGGAGGAGGAGGAGGAGGAGGAGGAGGAGGAGGAGGAGCAACGCAACGCAAAGCAAAGCAAAGCAAAGCAAAGCAAAGCAAAGCAAAGCAAAGCAACGCAAAGAACTATGGGACCCAGTGTCTCTCCCTAGCTACGAGACCCAAACTGGCTGGATATAGGTGACTGCAGTGAGTCAGACTTCCAACGTGAAGAGCCCTGTCGGCGAGGGACGATCAAGCCTGGAGACGGCCCCAATGGAAGAGGAGGAGGAGGATGAGGAAGGGAGGAGGAGGAACAAGATGATGATGAGGCGGTGGTGGAACCATTGGGGGCCAAAGGCGATCGGGCCCATATGGAAGAGATGGAAGCAATCGGGGAAAGGAGCTGTGCCAAGTCTTCCCCTGCTACCTAGCTGCCTGCGGCGCTCGGCGCAGCCTGCCGCTGCAGCCGAGGCCGCTTCAGCGAGGAGGACGTGAAGAGAATTACAAAAAGACGCCGCCCGGGTGCGGGGGGGGGGCAGCGCGAACCCGCTGCCTCGAGATGACGCGCGGCGGAGATAAGAGTGCAGCAAGTGGAAAGGAGAGGGGAGGCGAAGAGGGGAAGAACACTCAATCGCGACGCTTGCAAAACACAAAGTATCATGACCACGGGTAGGCCAAGACATTGACCTTCTCCTGCCTCTCGTTGGGGGGAGGAGGAGGGGGAGAAGGAGGGAAAAGACCAGGGATGCGGAGGGGGGCTGGAGTTTCGAACTCGTGCTAACACGCCTGACCTCAGTGGCCACCCGTCCCAAGTGGCCTGGTCTGACAGTGGCCTATCTGAGCACGGCGTCGCACATTTGTTCTACCCGTGTCCTGCCACAGAAGACATCGAAGGACAACGACGCATCCCTGCTCGAACTCTTCTGGGACTCCTCTGGGCGTCTCCGACCCTAAAGACAATGGGAGTGGTAG
The DNA here is from genome assembly GCA_963575745.1 of Prorocentrum cordatum. Taxonomy (NCBI): domain Eukaryota; class Dinophyceae; order Prorocentrales; family Prorocentraceae; genus Prorocentrum; species Prorocentrum cordatum. Next base: position 149,256 of record CAUYUJ010017189.1, on the reverse strand, counting down.
CACTCGGCCTCTCCCGTGCTGCCCTCCCCAACCTTACCCTTCACCTTCTCCCTCAGCTCATCCGCCGCCTCTCGCGTTTCCCCGACCAACTTCCCAAACCTCCTCCCTCTTTCCTCCCTCTTCCTTCTACCCTAGTAAGTTTTCCACCTCCCTCCCTCTCTCCTCCTCTTCATCCTCCTACCAATCCCACACCATCGTTCTCCCTCCTCCGCCGCCTCCTCCTACTCCTTCTCCTCGGCTTAGCCCTCTTCCATACCTCGTCTTCCATACCCTCCCTCCCTCTCCCGTCTCTCTCTCTCTCTCTCTCTATATATCCCCCTTCTCTCTCTATGTATATATTCCGAATTATAAACTTTAAGAAGGCCAGGAGCCCCGGAAAGAGCGCCCCCCCTTGACCCCCCCCCAAAAAAACGAATTTCGAGTCCTCGGGCCTGTCTCGTGCGCCTTGGGTTCTCTCTGATGTTCGACTCTCCGGGCTCTCTTGGGCCAGCCTTCAGCCTCTTTGGGGCTCGTCTGGGGGCTCATTTGGAGCCGTCCTGGGGCTATCTTGACGCCTCAAGAGCCGATTGCAAGCGAAAAGGTGAGAAAACCAAAAACATTGTTCTTCCAATGGGTTTTCCTTGATTTCAATTATCTGGGCATTCTTCGGCCAGCCTTGGGCCTCTTTGGGGCTCGCCCGGGGACTCATTTGGGGCCGTCCTGGGGCTATCTTGACCCCGCAAGAGCCGATCGTAAGCGAAAGGATGCGAAGGCCAGAAACATTTATTTCCCAATGGGTTTACATTGATTTTCAATTCTCCGGGCATTCTTCGGCCAGCCTTGGGACTCTTCGGTGCTCGTCAGGGGACTCATTTGGGGCCGTCCTGGGGCTGTCTTGACGCCTCAAGAGCCGATCGTAAGCGAAAAGACGAGAACGCCAAAAACATAGATTTTACAGTAGGTTTTTATTTAATTTCAATTATTCGGGCCTTTCTCGGCCAGCCTTGGGTTTCTGTGGGCCTCGGCTTGGGCCTCTGTGGAGCCGTCCTGGGGCTATCGTGACGCCTCCCGAGCCGACCGGAAGCGAAAAGGCGAGAAGACCGAACACATCGTTTTTTCCAATGGGTTTGTACATTGATTTTCGAACCTCCGGGCCCTCTAGGGCCAGTCTGTGCCCTTTTTGGGGCTCGTCTGGGGACTCTGTTGGAGCCGTTCTGGGTCTTTCTTGATGTCTCAAGAGCCAATCGGTAGCGACAAGGTGAGAAGACCAAACACATTGATTTCCCAATGGGTTATCGCAAATGTTTAAAAAATTGGGCCCTCTGCTGCAAGCGTTGGGCCTCTGTGGGCCTCGGTTTACGCCTCTTTGAAGCCATCCTGGGGTCGTCTTGACGCCCCTCGAGCCAAACGGAAAAGAAAAACAAGAAAGCCGAACTTGTCGCATGGCACTGGCGCCTTTCAGGCGACAATGATCTTCAATTTGGCCGCGCCATGCTCGATCGCGATGGTTACCCATCTCCCGTGGATGTCCTGCGGCGGGCACGCGATGGCCTGAATGTGCCTCGCCTTGAACCGAGTGCCCACTAGGATGGCGCATCCAGCCGAGTTGTTAATGCGTGGGCTCCGATATCCATGTCCAAAATGAATGGCCGCGTGGTGCTCGTCCTGCTGAATGCGATATGTGGGCTGGCGGTGTGCTTCGGGATCTTCGTGCCCGGGCACGCGACGATCTGCGCGCGTCGCAACTCTGCGCTGACTTCCCCCCCGCGTGCGCCGACAAGGCTGCTGGGGTTGAAGACGGCGGGCGAAAGGATCGCCCGCGCCGTCGTCGTGGCGCCATCTCCTCGGGAGCACGGCGCGGTGGCGCGCTCGTTGCCGAGGCGGGCGCGCGCTGTCCGTCTGGCGCCCCCACCAGCCCCGCAGAAATCGCCAGGGCCGAGAGGGCCTTATATACACATAGATAGAGAGATAGATAGATAGATAGATAGATAGATAGACAGATACTATATATATATATATATATGTTGTCATCCCTCTCTCTCTCTCTCTCTCTCCCTTTTTCTCTCCCCTTCCCCCTCCCCCGGCAAGCGAGTCTGCCCCCCTCGCCCGCGAGCGGCTGCGATTTGCGGTTCTCGATCCCCGCGCACTAAGGGGGCCCGACCTGGGCCCACAGGCTCCCAGCAAGCCATTATTTGAGGCCTGGGGGGAGCTTCTCTTGTGTGAGCTGATTACCTGCCTTCCCCCCCGCGCTCTGACTTGCGGGGGGGGGGGGGGGGCAGGCTTCTTTAAACTTGCGGGAGGCTCGAACCCTCCAGGATCCACGCCTCCGACACCACGGGGCCCCCCGACAGAACGCAAGGTGGGGGTGGTGGCAGGGGTGGTTATTCGAGCCTCCATCTGAACTGCTAGCACCTCCCACTGGCCATGAAACGATCTGTCCGCATGAACTGCTGGCGGACGGAACGGCTGCCTGGCTTAAATCACGACTGTTGCTGCTTATGCCCTGCTGGCTGCCGGCATGGATGGGGCCTCAGGCATATACAATCCAGGCGCAACCACCGAGCAGCTCGACATCTTTGCGTCCGCTTCTGGCACCCGCTGCACCTGACAAACTCGCCCGCAAGAGTTGACCCGGGGGAGGTGCTTTTTCAAGGAGATGATTGAACGCTGCTTCGGATCAGGCCCGCTGTCGCTCTCTCTCTTGGAGTCGGCGGCCTCTTGCTGGACTGGCTAGTGTGTCCATCACAACATCTGAACTGCGGCGAACCTCCCTCGGATTTGCTCTGCAAGCACCTCCAGCGCCTGGACCCTTTTGGCCAGGTCGGGGGGAGCGGCGGCCCGCGCAGTGGTTTCGTCAGCTAGCTCGTCGGCCTCCTCATTGGCAAGGACCGCCCAAGCTCGATACTTCGCCCGCTCCGCGGGCGTGGACAAGTGGGACTTGACTTTGAAGTAGGAGATCTGGCCTGTCCGAGGGCCGAAGACTGACCAGCATTCCTGCCACAGCCGTCGGTTGGAAAGTTGCCTCCTACGGGGCCCCTTTCCTATGCCCTCTGACTAGATAGAGGGAATCTGCGACTGCTCCCCTCATCCTCCTCCTCCTCATCCTCCTCGTCCCTTCCTCCTCGCCACACATGCACCGTATGAGTACTACTCTTCTCGCTTCTCTGACTCCGTCAGGAAGATGTCCACCCCTCTCCGCGCATTGCTCCTACGCACAATTTTGGACACACATTCGTATGGTGTTCCCGCTGCAGCGTGGGTCTCATTTAAGCGTCGGCGCTTTTCTCTCGCCGTTCAGAATGGCGCTCTCGCCCCAGCGCGGGCATCCGAATCCTTCCTCATCGTTGTCGCCCCGCCTTTCCCCTCCTCAGCCTTCCCTGGGTCCACCAGTTCTTCCGGTCTTTACAATCATACCACTTAGCGACTCAAAACTATCAATGTTATTGCCTGGCTCCTTCCACCCCGGTGCACCGCAACTGCTTTTCGTCCTCGTCCTCCTCATCTCCTCCTCTTCCTCCTTTTCCTCCTGCTCCGCTCCCCGTTCCCCTTGCGCATACCAGAACGGGGTCTTCGGGGGAGCTCTACGTACAGTCGGACTCGATTGGACAGGACACGCGAGAAGACACAAGACCCTTCCGAGGGCCACACTGCCCCAGGGATGCAGGAAGCATGGGTCGCGAGACGCAGGACACAAGGGTACCCTTGATTTGGCACGGTCCACTTACTAATCTTGTGTCGGGCCTGTCCCCCAGACAAGCCAATTTGGAATGGAAAATAAAAAAGATACCCCAAAAATGCCCGATTTGTCATCAAAAAATTGTCAGCAAATAGTTACCAGACTATGTTTTCACTATTTTTGAATTCTCCCCCTGTAGAAGGACAGGCCCGACTTCATACTAATATGGGCCGACTGGATGATCGCGATGTCACGCGCCCGCGGACAGTGGAGCAGCCACCGCAGTGGGAAGGGGGGGTGGGTGGGAGCGGTGGGACGGCAGATGTGGCTCGAGCGCACACAGCGCGCCTCTCCTCCTCCTCTTCCTCCTCCTCCTCCTCCTCCTCCTCCTCCTCCTCCTCAGTCGCGGGGCCTGTTTTCACCGCTCGTAGTGCCCTCGGTGCACCACGCTATGCTCCAGGGCCCTCAGGCCCACGCATGCACCGCGCGCACGCGTCGTGCATGTGGCCTTGAGCCAACGCAGCAGCGGTCACGCCGCTGTGCCGTCGCCGTCGGGGCGGGGGTCCAGGGCCGTGTTCTCGACTCTGGAAGTGAACGTGTTCAGGTCGTTGATCTCCAGCTCGCAACTGACCTCCCACGAGTACATGCCCATGAACCCCACAAGGTCGGCCCAGTCCACGCACCAATCAGTCTTCACGGACTGGTCCGTCATGCACATAATTTCGAGCTCGCCCAGCAATGGGCGGAACCCCGAGGACTGACTGCATCAGCAGTATCTTCGCCGGACCTCCCAAGCGTCAGTGTGACTGGGGAGGGCCCGGCGATGCGCCCTTACGAGGCCCAGACCCGCGTGGCGACTTAGCGTCCTGACGCCGGTCCAGTCCTCCATCTGGATGTCAACAAAAAAACCATGAACACCGCGGTCTTCACGACCGTGCTCAACTCGAACTGGCACTCTGGAGCACACGTCCAGAAAATGTCCACGGTAATGCCTCATGTACCGTCTTCCACTCGCCTCGTGCGACGCACCTCAGTGCGTCTCGTAGAACAGCTCCATTTGTTAGCCCATCTGCACAACAATCCCTTGTGTCGATCAACCAAAGTATCTTATGTATGCCTCTGTCCAAAAGTTCTCGAATCCACTGGGCACGGTACAGCGTGTGTCTCTCTGCTGGTATCCGTGCCTGCTCCGCCGTGATGCCGCTGAACACACTCTGGGCGTCCACGCAAGCCTCCAGGTCAATTGCTGGCTTAATACTGGCTTCGCTTCCACCAACCATATCTCGCAATTGCCTGGCCGTCAATTCTCCAGTCTGAACCTCCGTCAGGAAACCGGCCAGCAGCAATAAATAATCACAGCAACCTGATAGCTGACATAACTCTGCTCCCCAAGTGGATCGCACCACATGAGCTTGTTTCCGTGAATAATACTCCAAAACATTGCATCTGCCTCCAAGCTCCTGCTTCGTCTCGATCAATAAATAAACAGCTCCACGCATAGCCAAACCCGCGTCATCAGGTTCTCTCCGAAAGGCCGCATCTCTAACGGACATCAGCTTCACAGGGGGAGTCAACCTCTGTGCCGTCAAAACCAGAGGATTCTCCTTCAGATACTTGAGCTGCACGTCCATCTTCCTAAGATGTCCAACCTTCGGTGCCTTACCGTGTCGTTGGAGTGCTGCGACGTAGATACATATGTCGATCCTCGTCATAATACACCACGCGATAGCTCCAAGCAAAGATGGGTAGAGCTTCGCGTGCTTCTCCGGTGGCTCTTCGTCGTCTCCCCGACCTTGTAGTTCTTTCTCGTCGATACAATTCAAATTCTTGATATACTCAGAATGGTCAACCTCAATGTTCATCTCCTCCAGCTGTCTGTGGCGCAGGCCACAGCGTACAAAATTGCCCTCACTCATAGTCATCTTGCCGAAAACTGCCTCCAGTGATGCAATCATTTCGCCGGTCGCCTTGTCGGTCTCCGCATACTTCAAATCGTCTAGATGTGTAGAGACAACCATTACCAAAACCTCCTGGATGTGCTTCAGCCAGAGCTGGGGGTCTGCATGTGTCGGTCCAAGCCCACTCGACAACAAAACTTGATCACGTCGAAATCCAAATAACCTCGGGGCGTCATTGAGACCAAATCCTCCTCTCTCCATATGCAAGACCTCCCAAATCGAGTTGAAACCCACGAAGCCTTCCACTTCACATAGTAGCTCGGCTGTGCCCTTCGGCAGCTCAAAGCAAATATCTCTAATCGGTTCGTTGAGCAGCTTCGCGACCTCCTGAAAGTCATTCCCTGCAGGAAAGCCGACGAGATGTCCGCGCTACATAGCTTCCAACGATGCTGCGCCGCAAGACTTTTCACCATTGTCTGTCCCCATCTCGTGCTGGTCGCGGTGAACGTCTTCACCTCATCCTGGTGTCTGTCTTTGAATCCACGTACCGTAAGTCTGCATCGTATGATCCTGGTCATAGTTCCGTCTGCTGCTTGTACCCATTTCCATGTATCGACCCACTTCGCGTCGATGAGGTTCCTGGCTTGCTTGCGAGGTCGCCTCGACATGGCCTTGAACCCTGCCCAGTGCCGTAACTCCTTAAGCCGTGCCGCTCGAACTGCTTCTCGGTGTTCGATCTTCTCGGCAGGCGTCAACAGGTTGTCATCTCTCTCTATCACGGCCTTGGCGGATCCATCCTCGTAAAAACTCAACGCAGCCACATCGTCCACGTGCGCAGGGTCTCCGTTGATGGTCGGCTCGTTTAGCATCTTCCAGGCTCTCGTTGCGAACCCTATCTGGAAGACCTTCTCCGGTTGTGGTTCTCCGCTATGTCGTCGGTCGCCTTCGCGTGTGTGGTGCTCTGCGTGTTCCAGGCCTCTATCACGTCGTAGTCCTGGATGATCTCGTTCCGCTCGAGGACGGACATGTCTGGCTCTTCCGCGAAGTAACCAATCATGTCCATGAAGTCGTTCTCGTCCACGTCCCTCGTCAAGTCCGAGTCCTCCTTCGGTATTGCCCGGAAGGCCTCCAGGCTGTGCAACTCTTCTGATGACGACGCTGCCTCCGCTGGAACCGTGCTACCGCTGGCTTGTGTGCTGACGCCATCGTCTGCTGCTTGAGTAGGTCCCGCTGGCGTTGGCAGCCCGGGAGGTGACTCTGGTCTATCTGGCGGTTCCGTCTTCCAACCTTCTTGCTAGATGTTCTGCTGGGTTCTCCGAGCCTTGCGACCCTTCCGAACGGGCCCTTTTCCGTATCTCTCGATGTTCGCGCATCCATGCGTCGACTCCTGGTAGGTGCGGTCCACCCGCGCGTGGTATCTGCGGGGCCTGGCCTTGCAAAACATCCAAAACATCAGGCTCCACAGTCAGGAACTGCATGAAATAGCACGAAGCCCATTCCTTCTCGCCGAAGATGTATCGAAGGCTAAGATGTTCTGCTGCAGATCCTTTACCGTAACACATGGACTCCACTCCTGACTCTCCTTTGTCCAGACGCCTCGCAGTCCACCAACGCAAAGTGTAGTGCTCGAAATCGTGAAGTCCAGGAAGCGTCGGTATCTTTCTGCCAACTCGGGCGGCCACTGCTCCGTTGATATGTAACCCGCAAGAAGCGACTTGAAGCATGGCAGCCACCACGATGGGATAGCTCTTAGATATCTTCGTCAAAGCCCATCCCGATGACGTGCTCGCCCAGCCAAGATGCTCAAAACCTTCCTGATATTCTGTACGAAATCCAATAGGATCAGCGCTGGGTCGCTCTCAACCGCCATGAAGGATACGGAATAGCTATACAGTATTGCACGTCTAACATCAGGAGTGTTGACTATCATGTCGCGTCCTTGCCAGGTGTATGGTGATCGTCCCCGTCTCTGGTGCTTGTGCCGAGACAACTTTGGCTGGTCCCTTCCAGCTCGGCACGTCCTTTGGACCTTTCCACGGCTTGTGGAAGTCCACGAGGCCTCCGATCTCCAAATGCAAATCCTCCGTCGCAGGGGCCGTTCGTGCCTTGGCAGCTCGCTCCGTCCTCCTGTGCCGTGGCCTCGATGATAGACATGGTCGCGATCTCTCGAAGCCTCTGCGAGTGCCTGAACATCGCTAGCCCATTTTCATCGTCCAACTCTTGAGCTCCGCTCCTATCGAAGTCCCTGAGCACGAGAGGCACACGTCCGTAAAGTGCTTTGTATGGCGTGCCTTCTCCAACGGTCAGGAACGAGTTCTTGGCGAGGACTGCTTCGGCCAATCTTCGCGCGAAGGACAACTTGATGCCGAGCTCTCGGAGATGGGCGTCTATGACATGCATCTGTCGGCGTAGTATATCGTGATGTCGTTCAACCACTTGCGCATGTTGTCCTGGAGCCTTCAGTTTGCGCGTGGTTCCCATGCGTCCGAGAGCCACTCCAGCCTCTCCGAATGCCATAGCTCCTTCGCCGTCGACGGTCAGTACTGCCATGGGCCCGAAGACCTGTATCCAGTTCACCCATGTGACATCCAAGAGCGCCTCGATCGTCTTATCTGCAAGTTCTCGCGCCACGGTGAACCTGATGCAACCGTCGATGAGATGTCCAACAACGCGTCGTTCATATAATAAAAGATCCAACTGCACCTCGTCGTTGAACTGTACACTCAGCTTGATCGTCGTGGTCGCCCTGGTTCCCTTCTTCAACCACAATCGGCAAACTCTGGAGGTGCCCACGATGTCGTCGACCATCTGCAAGGCCTTAGGCGGCACGCCTCCGGCTGAGAGCATGCGCTTCATGGCCTTCTTGTTGGCGTGGGACCACCTCAGGTGCAGTCGACGTAGCACTCTTCGTGTCACTGCCTCGCTATTGCCGAAAAGCGCCCGCCGGGCGGATCCAAGATCCCAGCTCGACCAGTCCACCTCCATACTTTGATCAGCTTCAGGTCGTGCTGGTGAGTCTGGGACATCGGCAGCGTCCACAGGTCCGTCTGGTCTTGGTTCAGCTGCTCCTGGCGCTGGGTCGTGGGCAGCTGCTCGTGCTCGTCGGCGTCCCCCTCCAGCTGGTCTTTGACCCACTTCAGTTGTCCATCAACACTGTCCTGCTACGAGAGTATGTCCAGGTGCGTCCTCGGGTTTGCCTCGCTGGCACTGCTTGCATCTCCACATTCGTACTCCCGGCGTGGCAATCCGACATTTTACAGGCACCCGAGAGTGTGGAACATGTGCTCCGTTGCACGCTCGGCATTCCCATTCTCGCATTCGTCGTAGCTGCGTCCTCGGATCTGGGGGCCGAATCGCTGCCGCCGGTGGTCCTGGTGCTGGTGCTGGGGTACCTTCAGGTCCAGGTACTGGTACTCCGGCGTCCTCTGTCTTTCTGGATATTCCCCTTCGGCCCCCTCCTTCCGGCACTGCATCTGGAGGGGCCGGCAGATCCCAGGGCGGAACCCAGGGCCCATGTTCCTCGAGCGGCGCTGCTGCCGCTGCCCCGGGATGCGCCGTAGTGTTCTGCAAGTACGTCTTAACTTCTACGTTTCTCTTCTCCGGCAAGTAGTCCGTGACGCCATTGGCGATAGCCGCCGCGAATCTCCAGGGCCACAATCTGGCCCTCGACGTGGCTTCTCGTCCTTCAATCGTATCATGCACGTGACTCCCGTCGCATTGAAATCCAACCACGTGTCGTAGTAGTGCCTCGTGGGATGCCCATAGCTCCGTCCTCTTCTAGCGTGGTATGCCTCGAGCACTCTGTCGACCGGCCATGCACTGATCCACCATAGCGCACACAACTCCAGGAAACTGAGCGACTGCTCGCCACGGTGTTTCTTGATATAACTTGGATCCGGCTGGACTCTCATTGATGAAGGCTCGGTCTCTCCGCAGCTCGCACAGTGCCACTTCTCCGCATAGCAAGGCCAGTGGCCTGCATCGCTCGAGACTCTCCCTCCAGCTATCCGTCGCATTGATCATATTCACGCTGGAGAAACGTCCGTAGGGAGTGCATGGAGGTGTCATGATAACAACCATCACTCCACGCTCCAAGTAGTGCCACGACGTCCACTGCTCATTGGGATCCGATAGGTCCACACCGCAGACGATGTCGAAGTTGGGTCCCACTCTGCATTTTCATCGCACACAAATCCTGGATACGTAGCCTCGTCCTCTGCAAATCTCCAACACATCCATGCCGGAGGCCGCCTTCGCCAGGCAAGCCGTGAGGTGAGAGAGACTTGCTGCTTTCCTGACTCCTGGTCCCTCGTACTAGGTTGCTCCATCATCTCCGGCAACTCCCCGCAGGCATGAAGCATAACTGTTGCCGTCGTAGGACTCCCCCTCCACGAACAAGATAATGTCGTCGTCGTCATCCGAGTAGATGTCCGTGTCCTCGTAATTGGCGAAGGGGGAGTCGTCCATGGCCAGACCTAATATGCTGTCTCCGCAGTCGTCGGAATGGTTCTCAATCTCAAACTTCTGCTTCTTGGCCTCCTTCGGTGTGTCGGTTAGCGACTTCATCTTCGCGCGCATCCTCGCCTCCGTCGGGTGGGAGTTTTCGTCATCGCCTGTCGTGTTCTCGCCCGTAGTTCTCGACTCTGGTGGTGAACGGTTACCCTCTAACAAGAGGGCGTCGTTGATCTCCCGAAACATCGCCACCATGTATTGTGCGCGTTGTTCGTCTCGCTGTTGTCAGCGTTCGCCGTTCCCGGACGAGATACTCCAATCATTCTTGTGCCGGCGTCCTTTTCCTTGGCATTGACATGGTTGGGCTCGAACTGTAAAGGTGGACTGTATTCGGTCTACTCGATCACTCCATCCTCGTTCTCCTGCCTCGTCTGGTAGAGACTGCGCATCGAAAGCACGCCAATGTGCTTCCACCTCGTGGGGGACCTCTCGTCTAAGCTTCAGGATCGTCTCCGCCCCCAGCCAACTGTGCTCGTACGCAGTCTTCAAGAAGTCGCAGGCGCTTTTGGGGTCGCTGTCCTCGCTCAGCTCCTCGACGTCGCGGTAGATCTGCCCGCAGTAGCCGGAAGCGTCCTTCGGCGAGGTGTCGTCTCAGATCTCGCGCTTCCTTGCCTATCACCTGGTCGTGGGCCATCACCTGTGTCACGGGCTATCCTCCTTCTCGTGCCGCGCGCGTCGTAGTTGCCAATCCCAAGCGGTGGCCAAGAACTTGAGCATGAAAATGATGATGCGGCGTCGCCGAACGGCGTTCGGCAACTGCTCCGGCCGCCGCGGCCGGAGCCCTGCCCCTTCGCAGGCTCGAGGAGTCTGCCGGAACCGGCAGCGCCACGAAACGCAACTCCTTCTCCTTCTTGTCACCGAAGATCTCCTTGATGCTGGCCCACTTCTTGCTCGGAATGCACTCCTTGTAGATGCCATGCGCCTTCAGCGAATGTTGAAATCCATTCTAACTCTTATTCTGCACGTGCCGCTTGCACTCGGCGCACAGCTGTGACACCTCATTGAATGTCGAGCCCAGGCCGCGCATCTCTCCCCGGAAATCCCCCCACATGAAATCCAAGCGCTCGGGGTGAGGTTGCAGTCGATTAACAGGGTATCGTGTATTGCCGCTGGAGGTCGGTGCCTCTCTGAATCGCAAACAGGGTAGTAGCCAATGTCCGCTTCTGCTTTCCTTCAGGTTGTAGCTGCGAGCCCCTGCTGGAAGGGCGAACTCTCTGCGTCCGGGCCCGCGTAGATGTAGTATACCAGGGCCGCGCCCCAGGATCGCATCGAGCTTCTTTAGAGAACTGTTGCCCAACAACGCAGGAACATCGCTTCCAGGAATGATGGGCGCCGTGTACGTGTCCAGGTTGCCGCTGCCATCGCCCTCCTGGTAGATCTCCTGCGTGCCGATGGGGATCTTCCACTGCTGGTGGCAGTAGTCGGGTCCTTTTCCAACTCCATTAACTTCCAGGGGTTCTCGCAATTCAGTCTTCTCCGTGTCGCGCTGGTACTGCATGGCTTTGTCCGCTTGTTGTCGTGCCCAGCGTTCTCCGACGAGGTTGCCGTGCGCTCCCGGGTCCACGAAGATGCCCATCTCGCCGCCATCAAGCCGGGTGCGCTCGTGCCCCAGGTAGGTCTCCTCACGGTTTCCCCCCAAGGTCCAGACAACTCCAGTGAAGTCTCCACGATCATCGCTGAAATCCACTCCACCTGTGCGATTGTCCGGCGGGATCTGCTGGCCGCCGTTGTCCTCTCTAACTTCGTCGCGTTGCCCGTCATGCTCGGTGTGTTCGTCATCATCTGGAATGGCGACATCGCCCGCTCCTCTCAGTAGTTCTGGGCGTTCACGTTCATGAGGATGTCCGGGCTGAAAGTAGCCCTCGGAGTCGAGGTCGAAGGATGACAGATCCACCTGCTGCTCGGGCCCGCTCGACACCTTGTCCCAGCTCGCCGCCGAGCCTTGAACTCCGCTGCTCGCGCTCTGGGGGGTCACCATCTTCGCTGGAACGGGGCTGAAAATCAAGCCGCCTACGTTGATCGAGGAGGTATCCTGCTTCTCGTCTGCCTTCTTGATGCCGAATATATCCGATGCCATCGGCTGTGTCTTCGCTGTCGTTTCCATCGTTGTCTTCGGGAGAGGAACTCCAGCGGTATGTGGCTCCTTTGCTCTATCTCCGTCCTCGTCCTTCGGGGCCACTATCGATGAAAGTCCCGAGATATGTCCGATTCCAAACGTGGGTCCCGATGGCACGTCCGTGATCTCCCCGAACTTGGTGGTTCCCATGGTCGGCGGCATCGGGAAGTAGCGTCCTTCGCCCGAGGACAATGCCGACCCTGTAATTGGGGGCCCCATGCTTTCCGCCATCGGTCTCGGTCCAAACCACTCAGGGGCCTTGTCCTCGATGGCCTTTGGCTGCGCTGGCGATATCACCACGCCAGTGAAACCGTGCGAGCCCTCCACACTCGCGCTCGCTCTCTGCTCATTGTCGTTATTGGGTGTCTCTGTGGCAAAGAAGCTCACCGATCCAGAACCGTAGGCCGACCTGCTTGTCGTCGCTGCTGTCGCTGTAGCTGACGCGTTGTTGAGTCCGAACCATGGCACCGCTGCCGAGGCTGCTGATACCGGTCGCGGTCCATTCGCGACGAAATTGCCTTTTCCTTGCCCTTTACCTTGTCGGTGGGGGCAGTATTTAACAAGGTGAAATTCGCTCTCGCAACCCTTCGTGAGGCACTTCATGACCTTGCCGTCGCGCCCGGTGGGATTTCGTCGCCCTTTTCCTTCGAAGCGGTAGCCTTTGCCTTGTCCGCGTTGACCAAAGGTTCCACCTCCACGAAACGGGATCAGAGATCCCTTGCCACCTTTGCCCTTTCCAAACAAGTGGAATCTCGTAGGTCTGCCTGTAAACCGTCGCCAGCGCTTCTTCTGAAAGACGTAGTTCTGGTGGAGGTACTGCTGGATGACCGCGTCGTCTTGGCCGATCTGCCCCGGGAAATCCGAGCCGTCCAAGTCCTCTCCGTCGTCGTCGTCGGTGTCCGTGTCGTTATCATCGTACTCGTTGCCATAGTAGGCCCGCCACGGAACTGGCGCCGGCGGTGCTGCAGCAGTAGGCGCCCAGGGAGCCGAGGGGGCCCGCGATGCTGCCATGCCTCCGCCAGTGTAGCCGTCTGCTGAATCGTCTTGATGTCCATCGCCACCGCCGAAGTTGAACGTCGGGAAGAAAAACTGGCTGTGGCCCTTGCCATTGCTGCTTCGATTCGCCGGCATCGGTCCCTTCTCCAGAACGTGTCCGTACCGTCGAATATACTCTACCAGCTCCGCAAACTGCTGCTCCGTCCTCGGCAGGTGGCCTCTGAAGTGGATCAGTAACTCGTTCCACTCCGCGGGGCTACAGGGCCGTCATCAGCATCCAAGCGTAACCCTGAAGCCCCATCTGAAATCCTCCAAGCGCCGCTGCTCGTCGTCGTGTGACCTCGAACCTGCTGAGCGTCTGATCTATGTTCTCGTTACTCTTGCGGTAGAAGCCCAACAAGTCAGAGGTCGCCCGGCGCTCGTTCTCGTCACCGAGCGGGGCGAATGATCTGGAAAGAACGAGCACCAGTAGTTGCAATCCTGTGAGTTGTCGCGTTCCTGCTCCATAACCTGGGTCAGCGATGGTTCCGTCTCGCAGCTGTTCTGGTGGAGTCTCTCTCGCTAAGCTCCTTGCTGCGCCTCCGAGTCGTAGTGCGACTGCTGGTCCTTGTTGCTCGGGCATAACCTCTCTCGCCGCCGCTGCAGCCCACATCGTCACATCTGTCAGCCAGAATCGAAAGGGGCACTGCCTGTCTTGCTCTGGGTTCCATGCCGGCGGGACCTTGAGGCTGCCCATAACCTCGAGATGAAGATGCTCCATCTCGCCAGACTCTCGGATGTACGTGATCTGTGAGCAAGCTCACTCCAGTGATAGAGAATGCTTCTTCACACCGAAGCTGTCCAGTGCTGAAGCTGTCGTAGCGGATGTCGTAGTCTGCGGAGGGGCTGGACTTCACCTCGATGAAAGCCTCCTCCGCGCCGTGGGTCACCTCGATGACCCGCTTGAAGCCGGACTCCTCGGGCTGCCGCGCAGTGGCAGCGCTGAACCCCAGCCCGAAGTGGACCAGGGTTCCGCTACCAAGTCGCGGGGCCGGCTTCTCCCCGCTCGTAGTGCCCTCGGTGCACCACGCTATGCTCCAGGGCCCTCAGGCCCACGCATGCACCCCGCGCACGCGTCCTGCATGTGTTCTTGAGCCAACGCAGCAGCGGTCACGCCGCTGTGCCGTCGCCGTCGGGGCGGGGGTCCAGGGCCGTGTTCTCGACTCCTCCTCCTCCTCCTCCTCCTCCTCCTCCTCCTCCTCCTCCTCCTCCTCCTCCTCCTCCCCCTCCTCCTTCCCCCCCTCCTCCTCCACCTCCATCGTCCATCCCCATCCTCCACCCCTCATCCTCCATCCCCCATCCTCCGCCACCACCTTCCCCGCCTCCCCCCCAAGCCCTCCCGACTACAAGGCACCCCCGAGCCAAGGAGACACTGCCCCGCGCGCCGCTATCTTCTTCTGCTGCTCCCGGACCTGCGGTGGCGGCACGTATCAGAGCACAGCAGGGCAGCCCGTGGGGGGGAGGCGGGCAGACCGCCCGCCACGCCTGGGGTTGCAGACGGACTGCGGCAACGTGAGGCACCTGTGCGGCACTACGAAAAGGAAAACTGGATGCAATACAGTAGGAGCCCGACCACAAAAAACCCTCCACAAGAAACCCAACCCTGAGAGCCCAAGACTTCCATTGAATGTTGGTGTGGGAACGTCACGCTTTCCACAGCAGAACCCGAGGCAAGGGCACCCTGGAGGCAAGCAGGGTGTCTCTTGGCATGGGTCTGCACTGTAATCCTCAATGTTCGAAATCCGTGCGGATGTCTTGGATCGGCGCTCGACCCCTGGAGCGCGGAGCGCGCCAGGGGCGGCGCCGGAGGCGCCTCCAGGGGGGCCCGATGCCGATCTAAGGAATCCGCGCTTGTTCGTGGAGTCCATTTCCATCCAGTAGGGAAACCTTGCCACTTGCGGCGCAATAGCTCATATGATTTGACCCCGAGCACCTGCTGGAAGTATGTCGATGGAGATTGCTGCTATTCGAGGAATGCCACACCGTCACTGACGAGGCATGGTTGGTTAGAGGCCCCCTAGATGGGGTCCGAGTAGATGGGGTCGGTAGATCTCGCCGCATCGGCGACACATCTCCGATGCATCGGCGATGCATCGGCGCTGCACCAGCGATGTATCGGCGACGTCGGCGAAGCATCGGTGACATCGGCGTGAAGAACATCGGGCTCGGCATCGCGCCGCATCGCCGGTGCATCGGCGATGTGGCGCGATCCTCCGACCCCATCTGCTCCGACCCCATGTGAATGACCTAGAGTCAAGCCAGGTCGGGCGTGCCCCCCTACAGGCAGATCTTGGACGAACCATAAAGGACGGTCAAACAGTGCCCCCCAAACATGCTCAGCCATAGTCCCCGGACCATTTTTTGACAATTTTCGATTTTTCGGCGCCCGGACACTGATTGGTTTACAATCTTTTGACGATTTCCCTTGTTCCTCTCTGCCACCGAGTAGTGCACAGTCGGGCGCCTTATTTTCCTGCTTCGCAGTCGTGGGGGCGTTCTCGCTCTGATCATTTGCCTGAAGTGTCGCCAATCGCGCGCTCTTCTGCCCACGCGTCCTTCCGGATGCTTAGCTTCGTGGTGGTAGTGGTGGTGGCACACGCACGCGAGCCGGGGCACGCGTGTCCCCCTACAGGCAGATCTTGGACGAACCATAAAAGACAGTCAAACAGTGCCCCCCAACATGCTCAGACATCGTCCCCCGAGCATTTTTTGACAACATTCGGTTTTTTTTTCGGCGCCCGCACACTGATTTTTTGTTTATGTTTTGACGATTTTCCTTGTTCCTCTCTGTCACTGAGTAATGCAGTCGGGCGCTTCATTCTCCTGCCTCACCGCCGTGGGGCGTTCTCGCTCCGATCCTTTCCCTGAAATGTCGCCAGTCGTGCGCCCTTCTGCCCACGCGTCCTTCCGGATGCTTGGCTTCGTGGTGGTGGTGGTGGCACACGCGCACGACCTTGGACGAAGGAACATAAAAGACAGTCAGACAGTGCCCCCCCAACATGCTCAGACATAATTAGTCCCCCGACCATTTGTTGGCAATGCTTTTTTTTCCGATTTTTTGTTTTCAGCGCCCGCGCACGCACGCGAGCCGCGTGCGGGGCCCGCGCGAGCCGCGTGCGGGGCCCTGCTGCTGCACGCGGGCCGGCGGCGCGCAGGAGGGCCGGGGCCGTGCGCGAGGGGCGGGCGGGCGGCCCTCCGACTGGCGCGGCTGCCTGCCGACGGTGGCACCCGGTGCCGCTGGACGAGTTATGTTCGAAGGGCCCCCCTGCGGAGGGACGGGCCCGACTTGCAGTCGGGCTCGATTGGCGAGGACACGCAAGAGGGCACAAGACCCTCTCGAGGGCCACATCGCCACAGGAATGCACGGAGCATGGGTCGCGAGACAGGACACAAGGGTACTCTTGATCTGGCAGGGTCGACCTGCTGATCGGGGCCGCCTGTACGCCCAATACAACCAGAGGACTTGCCATCTCGCTCGGACACGTCCCTTTCCTGTGCATATTTTGTCGGCTCCGTGCGCGTTTTTGTTTTTGATTTGAGGGTCCAGGACGGTCCTCGACGGTCCTCGCCGAGAAAAAAAATGCACACGCCCGAGCGACGCCCAAAGGAGCGCGCGAGGACCAGCGGGCAGCGCCGGGGGAGCTCGCCGTGGCCCGCGGCCGCTCGGCCCGAGCAGCGCCTCGAGCAGCGGCTGAGCAACTGACTACCTACCAAACCACCCCAACCCAACCCGAAGACCCGGATTTCGGGTTGGGGGGGGTACGGGTTCCATGTGTGTTTTGCAATGTTCCACGAACCCACCCCACGGGAAATGGAGGGCAAATTGAGGCCTTCGGGTTGGGTTGGGGTGGTTTGGTGGGTGGTGTGCGACGGAGGGGCGCTTCTGGTCGGGGGCCGCCTGACTCGAGCAGCGGCTCCCCGACGCTCGGACGTCCATTCCCTGTGTTTTTTCAGTGTCGCGCGTGTTTTTTGCAAACTGATCAGGGATGCTCCTCGATGGTCCTCGCCGAAAAAAAATGCACACGTCCGAGCGATGCCAAATTTCTGAGGCGCTGCCGCGGGCACCACCAGGCGGCGGTGGCGGGGGCGTTTCTGGTCGGGGGCCGCCTGACTCGAGCAGCGGCTCCCCGTCGCTCGGACATCCATTCCCTGTGCTTTTGTTCGGTTTCGTCAGTTTTTTTTGTTTTTATTGTTTTATCGCATGATGATCCAGGATGCTCCTTACTAGTCCCCGCCGAGGAAAAGTGCACACGTCCGAGGGATACCAAGGCAGTTGAGCGACGGAGGGGCGCTTCTGAGGCGGGAGGGCGGCGGGAAGGCGGGCAGCGAGCCTGCCACGTGGAGTGCAGCGCGGAGGAGCAAGAAACGCAGGCGACGACGAGGACGACGAGAACGAGCAAAACGAATCCTGGACGAGGACATAACAGGGTGGGGATACATGGAGAATCTCTGAGATCTGGCGGCTCTGGAGGATGTCTCGGGCGCCACGGCCTTCTCAGATTGTTCCAGAACGCGCTGAGAGCGCTCCGGAACGCTCTGGAACTGGTTTATCCTCGTCCTAGCCCTGTCCGGAGCGAGGACTTGCGCTGTCCAGCGGTCTCGGGCCCCAGGACCATCTCGGATCGACCTGGCTCGAAACATGCCGCAGAGAGATGGGGTCTAGGGATCCAGTCGTGGGTTTCTGAATTGTTGCATGATTTTCGCAACGCGGGATCTCAGGGGAGAACAAAGAAGGGAACCGGCAGGGCAGGAGAACGACGGACGGACGTCGGAGAGGGCCAGTAGCATGGCAAGAGCAACGACAGCACAGCGGCGGAAAGCAAAGACCCAGTAAAACAATAACACAACCGTATACTCTTGCTGCGGGCGACCTAGGTTTCTCCTGGCGTTCACTCGAAACCAAGGCGCCCACTCGACAAGTCTCGCCTTCCATCTGTGGTCTGTGGCGTTTAGAGAAAAACAGACGACCACGATGAGAGGATGAGAAAGACGAAAAGGAAGAGAAGGTTCTGGTGGGATGGCAGGAAATATAGAAGGGCGACGGGGAGGAGGCAGGCGGATGATGATGGATGGGGAGGAGGAACGAAGGAGGAGAAGGAGGAGAAGGAGGAGGAGGGGGGACGAGGAGGAAAAAAGAAAGGACGAGAGGGGGAAGAGTAGCAGAGGAAACTGAGAGGGGGAAGGTTAGTGATGGAGGGGGGAAGTGGAAATCTGCGGGGCCCGGAAGGACACAGCAAGGAGGCAGGGGAGGAGGAGGGAATGGAGAGAACGCCGTGGAAAGGGAGGGGAGGGGCTTGGAAGGAGGGAGTTTCGAGGGGTGGGGGAGGAAAACTCCCTCCTCCTCCTCCTCCTCCTCCTCCTCCTCCTCCTCCTCCTCCTCCTCCTCCTCTCGGGGGCGGCCAAGAGGGGCGCGTCCAAGAGGGGGGGGTGCAAATCATGACGAGCGGCATGTGCGTGGCCGAGGGGGGTGGGGGGCTGGGGACGTAGTGAAACAAGAAGAGGCGCCACGAAATCTGAGGAAATATCATGGCCCACGCCATGATGTCTACCCCCCTAGTTCGAAGAGACAAAGGACTCGGGTACAGGGGCCTCGGGTTGGCATGACGGGGCCATCAAGAAAATGACGAAACCCAGTCTGGAATTTGGCGCGAGCTCCCGCCGCAGACATCCCACGAAAACCAGACCGCCAAAGTCCAAAACGCGCTCGTCAAAAACGGCAGGTCAACACGAGTCCCAGCTTACTCGAGTCGTACGTTTCCCCGACTAGTCGACGCCCCCCTCCTTGCCGACCCCGATCCTCCCGCCCCTCCCCCCGCCTGCTCGACGTACTGCCTCGCGTACTCCAGCACGCGGTCCGCCTCGCTCCTCAGGACGGCCTCGGGGCGGGGGGGGCGTGTCGGGTCGGGCGAAAGGGGGCGATAGCAAAGGGGGGGGGTGAGAATCAGCTCACGTAGCTGATTTTCCCGGCGCCTCCCGGCGCAGGAGGCGGCCATGTATCGAGGAATGGGCCCCTCGGTGAGGTGCAGCAAATTTTGCACCACCCCCTTTCCCAGTCCCCCCCCTCTCGTCCGGCCCGAACGTGGGGAGCGCGGCGCGCACGGTCCACGGAACAGGGCAGTGGGCGACGGGAACCGGGGCGGGAGGGACGAGGCGGAGGCCCAGGGGATGCGGAAGAGGGGGGGGGAGGACGAGGAGGAAGATTGGAGGACGTGAGCTGAGCGGCGTGGGCCATGTGGTGCAAGCTGCGCAGGGTGAGCTGTGCGGTGCGAGCTACGTGGTGTAAGCTGTGGTGTAGGCTGCGTGGCGAATTTACATGGTGCAGGCGGTGTGGTGACCGCTGCGCGGTGCAGGACATGTTGCATGAGCTATGGTGTAAGCATGTGGTGCAAGCTATGTGGCACAAACGAGGGAGTGCGATCTGTAAGGCCCTCGAGCTCACGAGACTAGGGAAACGAACAACGACACAACCATAAAAACTCGGAGGCCCGCGCGGATTTCTCGGATCGGCGCTGGGGCCCCCTGGCGGCGCTTCCGGCGCCGCCCCTGGCGCGCTCCGCGCGCCAGGGAGGGAGGTCCAGCGAGTACCCCAAGAACTCCGCGCGGACCTCCGAGTTTTATGTTTATGTCATTGTTCGTTCCCCTATAGATTTGGACGCCCGAAATGGGTACCGAAAAAATGGGTACAGTGCCAAAGACAGCAACTGTTGTCCCAAACCGACAGCGGCCGCTGTTGGGCAGGCGGCCTCCTCTCGCATGGACACAGGCCGCCGCGGCGTGGACAGCGAGCCCTGTTCAAAACGAACGAGATCCGCTGTTGTGCATTGTACCCGTTCTTGCAGTACCCACTTCGTGCGTGCAGAATATCGGGGGCGGCCAAGAGGGGGGTGTCCAAGAGGGGGGGTGCAAATCATGACCGGCGGCACGTGCGCGGCCCAGCGGGGGGGCCAGGGACGCAATGAAACAAGAAGCGGCGCCAAGCCATCTGCGGAAATACCATGGCCCCCGCCATGATATCCCCCCCCCTGGTCATCACCCCCCTCGTCTCCGCCCCCGAACTTCGTGCGTGCAGAATAGAGCCGCCGCCGAGGCAACACACCCGCAGGGGCCCACGGGCGGGCGCCAAGGCGGAGCCTCGGCACGCCCACCCCCGGCGCACAGAGAGCGCCCACGAGGCGGCCCACGGGCGAGCACCGTGGCCCAGCGCTCGAGGCGCCCACGGGCGCCCAGGGGCGGGCACTGAGCGAAACCTCAACGGACACACACACACGCACACACACACACACGCACGCACGCACGCACGCACGCACGCACGCACGCACGCACGCACGCCACGTGCGAAGCCTAACCCTGCCCCCCCCCGGGGGGGAGGGTGGGGTTCACTTCGCTCGGGAGCTCCCGGTCGAAGGGAAGCCCACCCTCCCCCTCAGAAATCGTGGGGGGTAGGGGCAGTGTTCGCATGAAGCCCCCTACCACGACGGGCGCCCAAGGGCGGGCACTGAGCGAAACCTCAACAGACACACACACACACACACGCACACACGCACACACGCACACACGCACACACGCACACACGCACACACGCACACATTCACACACACACATTCACACACACATTCACACACACACATTCACATTCACACACACATTCACACACACACTCACACACACACACACACACCACACACACGACTCTTGCGCCCACCGACCGGGCACCTGCCGAACACCTGACACACCCAGGAGGTTACAGGTTACCTCAACGAACCGGAGCGAGAATCCCAAAATGCCAACACTGTCTGGGGCACCACAACGCCGCGCTCACGAGGGTGCGGCCAATCGGAAGAGACACCACGGATTCGCGCTCCCGAGGCCACGGCCCGCTGCACAAACGGACGGGTATATACGCTCCCGAGGCCACGACCTGCTGTTCATAAAAACCAAGTGGCCCGCGCTCCCGAGCTTCCAAAACTGGCCGAGGCGGACAACCCGGGCTGCCAAGATGGCTCAATATGCCCCAGGCACGGCCCACAAAAGGACCCCACGACGGCCCGAGGTGTCCTCAAGATGGCCCAACTGAACCCCACCAACACCATGCATGTGTCCGTGGCTGTTGGAAACGTTGGGCGTCTTGATCGTTTCGGACTTCATGCAGCTCCTGACTGCTATGGAGGCCTGCGAGATGGCTCCGAGACGGCCCAAGAGGGCCCCCCAAATGGCCGAGCACTCCTCCAACGCAGCATCAAAATAGCCCAAGAGAGCCCGAAGCCGGCCCAAGCGGGCCCCCGGAATGACCCACGACCGCGTTGGGGGGCCCCTCGATCGCGCGACTCTGCCAAGAAGAGACCCCCTGGACGGCCCAAGAGCTCCTCTAAAGACGGCCCAACGAGAGAGGGCCCAGAACAACCAGCCCCGAGCGGCCCGAGGAACCCGCAAGACTGCCATCCCCCGGCAGGAGGCCACGGAGGACGGAGCGAGGAGGAGTACGACGAAGCCGAAGAGGGAACACCCCGAGACGCCGCGGGCGACGTGTTGCGGCTCTCCCACGCCCTCTGGACCTGGGGTGCCACACGCCACGGCCTCCCGCGCTCCCCCCCACCCGAACAGGCACGGCGGCGGGACTCGCCGTATGCAGCTGCACTCTCCTCTTTTCGCCTGCTTGCCGCTCCTCGCTCCCCTTCGTCCTCCTCCATCTCCTCCCTCCCTCACCCTCCTCCATCTCCTCCTCCTCCTCCTCCTCCTCCTCCTCTTCCTCCTCCGCCTCCTCCATCTCCTCCTCCTCCTCCTCCCGCCTCCTCCGCCTCCTCCTCCTCCGCCTCCTCCTCCTCCTCCTCCGCCAACTCCATCTTCTCCTCCTCCTCCTCCTCCTCCTCCTCCTCCTCCTCCTCCTCCATCTCCTCCTCCTCCTCCGCCTCCTCCTCCGCCTCCTCCTCCTGTGTATTCCCCCCTCCCTCGTGCCGTCATGGTGCCATCGCCATAGACGCATGGTGAGGAACGAATCGGAGTCTTCTGGCCACGGCGAGCCTGGACCACCAACAGACTGCACGGCATACGACGAAAGACCCAAGAACCCGAGCAAAAAACGGGTCCTTATGTCAGCGTCTCGAGTGATTAACCTTCCCGCATACAGTCGGGGCGTTGACCTAAGGGACCGTAAATAAGGAACGAGGTCCCTTTTTCTTTCCATAAGTTAAGCTTCGATTTGCTATCGAAAACATGAGGAAAACCTGAGGCAAGCTGTGAAACAATTAAGGAACGCGGAGCCCCTCCCCAACCAAAAGGGTTCCTTCTTCAGGGCCCCGACTGTATCTTCCTCCCTCGTGGAGGAGGGAAGGCGAAAAGGACCCACTGCCCCTCGCCCTCATTACCCCCTTCAACCTGGCGCCTCCATCTCTCGACTGCCACGCCAGCCTCGTCCCTCCTCCCCGTCCTCCTCCACCTCCTGCTTATCATCCCTTCCGCCTCCCCCGACGTACCCATCGCTCGTTCTCCATGTGTCCCTCTCGTTCTCTCTTCCTCTCACATTCTCTCCATCACTCTCACGAGCTATGCATATACATAGTAAGTGTGTAATGTCGATGTCTCTCTCTCTCTCTCTGTCCCGCTCTCTCTCTCTCTCTCTCTCTATCTCCCTCTCTCTCTCTCTTTATCTCTCTCTATGTATATTCCTCTCGCTCTCCCCACAACTATACCCTTTACTATGTCATGATCGTCTACCCCCTTCTCCTCCTCCTCCTCCTTCTCCCCCCTCCTCCTCCCTGCCTCCTCGCTCCACCTGGTTGTCCTAATCATCCTTCATGTTTTTCCTCGTCCTCGCCCTTCATCTTCATCCCTCCTCATTATTTTCCCTTCCTCACCCTCTCTCTCTGTCTCTCTCTCTCTCTCTCTCCCTCCTCCCACCTCCGCCCTCCTCCTCCCTCCCTCTCCCTCGTGACGTTTGCCCTCCTCCTCCTCTTCTCCTCTTCTCCTCTTCTCCTCTTCTCCTCTTCTCCTCTTCTCCTCTTCTCCTCCTCCTCCTCCTCCCCCTCCCCCTCCCCCTCCTCCCCCCCCTTCCCCAGCAGGGCGGCCCAGCGCCACCTCACTCCCCTGCCTCTGGCCTCCCTCGGCCCAGGTGCGCCCGAGCTGGTCCCCGCCGCCGTCGCGCAGGGGGACCCCCCCCTGGGCATCTGGGTGAAAGTCCTGGGGACCCCCCCTGGGGCCTGCACCGGGGGGGGGGGGGGCACGCGCCCCCGCGGTTCGGGGCGGCCCAGGGAGCCACGGAGGCCGTCGGGGCAGCCGAGAGGGGCGCTTCCTCAGCGGAAGAAGAGGTACCCATGCGCCTCCCCCCCTCCTCCCCCTCCTCCTCCTCCTCCCCCTCCTCCTCCCCCCCCCTCCTCCTCCTCCCCCCCCCTCCTCCCCCTCCCCCCTCCTCCTCCTCCTCCTCCTCCTCCTCCTCCTCCTCCTCCTCCTCCTCCTCCTCCTCCTCCTCCTCCTCCTCCTCCTCCTCCCCCGTCGCGCAGGGGGGCCCCCCCTGGGGCCCGCGCCGGCCAAGATCCCAGACGTTTCGATTGTTCGGAACTTTTGTTGTTCGACACGTCGTAGTCCCCTGACGCCATGGCCACGATCCACGACGCCAGGATCCCGATCGGCCAGGATCCAAGACGCCATGCTGTTGTCCGCATCGGCCACGATCCCGGACGCCATGGTCCCCAGACATCGGACGTTTCGATGTGTTCGAAGCTCGGGCCCCCGACCTCCCGACCACTTCCCCGGGACCGTTTTTTATCCCGCGTCGATGTTTGACGGTCCCGAGGCCCAGCGAGGGCCACGAGACGCCGAAAGCGACGAGAAACCTCCGTCTCGACTTTTTCGAGACGCCCGCATCTGGGATCTGGGCCCAGTCCATGGCTGGCCTGGCCTCGTGGCACGACTGGCCTGGCCGAGTTCCATCCTAGATCAGGCCTGGCCTGGGCTGGGATGGTCTATCGAGTTCTCCCTCCTCTCGTCCACCAAAAAGCCATCTTCCCTTCGGGGAGGGTCCCCCTCCACGCTCGCCCCCCCAGAATTCGTCGCGGCGGTTTTGCGATCGGCTAAGGGGCCCCAAAATGGCCCGGGGTGGCTCCAAGACGGCCTCCGATGCACCAAAATGTCCTCCCAGGCGGCTCAAGATACCCGAAGATGGGTCAAGGCAATTTCCGTCATACCTCCAACGGGCCTGACGAGGGCCACAATACGGTTACGAAAGCTCCAGGAACCGCGCAGGACCCCCCCCAGAAGGCCAAAATCCTTCAGACACATCTGGACACCGAACAGACAATGCTTGTTGCCTTCTCGCCTTCTCGCTTCCGATGCGCGTTTGGGGCCTCAGGATTGGCCCAAGATGGCCCAAGACAGCCCTACGAGGGGCCCAGACGGCCCCAAGAGCGGCCCAAGAGCGCCCCAAGAGGCGATGTTGTTGGCTCTTGGGTGGGGAGGGCGTAAATTCAGGACCCCCCCCCCTTCTCTTGCTCCTCCTTCTGCTGTTTCTCCTCCTCGTTCTCCTCCTCCCCATCCTTTGATCGATAGCCGTGAAGATGGCCTCAAGAGGCCCGCCAAGGCTGCCAGGACGGCCCCACGGGAACCCCCGAGCGGGCGGAATGACCCCCCCGAAGCGGCCCCAAGGGCGACCCCAAGATCCTAGAGATCATCGTGCGCCTTCTCGTGCTCCTCTAAACCCAGTGGGGCCGCAGCCGAGCCCCCATCGTGCGGGTGTTCCCCCCGTTTTCTTAGCCACTCCACTGTGTCCCGCCATATGCGCGCCGAAAAATAATACCTCTTCTGTGGTCCTCTCCCATTCCGCTGGTACTCGGTACGCAGTCTGTGCATATCGCTGTGGTTGTTCTCGCGCGTTTGCCTTATCTCCTCGGCCATTTTTTTTTTGCCGGGGCAGCTTCCAGGTCGTTCCTGTGACTCCGAAGCACATCCTGGATGTTCCGAGCTCCCCTTTCATTTCCGCCAGCCTCTCTTTCGTCTGTGAATCCACAATGCCCGCTCGCAGTCGCATCCGTTCGGCCAATGAGAATCGGCCGGGTTTCTGAACAGGCTGCTCCTCCAGGGCCCTCCTTGCCCTTCTTGACTGGGGAGACCCCCGGCATCGCTCGCCTGCCGACCTCGCTCCATCGCTTCCACATCTGGTCTGCTGCGGGGCGGTCTTGGAACTCCCTCCATTCCGTTTCCTCGGCTTATGTTGTCCCCATCCTACTTGAGGACCACCTGCCAGAAGTAATTTCGAGCACCCAGAAAAGTAACAAAAGAGTGTCGAAACAGTGTCGAAACAGTGCCGGGGGAGTGTCTCCCAGGGCCCGACATGTGAAAACCCGTGGGTTTCGGTACTTATTTGGGCGCTCGAAATTCTTCCTGGTGGTCAAGGTTCAAGTAGGTTGGAGCATCATAATCCTCGGCTCGCCCATCAGGGTCAACACTCCGGGATTCCCTCGCTAGCGACGGCCCCTCCGAGCTCGCCTGTCGCGACCGGGGGGGGCGGTGCAGTGCCGTCTGCCGGGGTCGCACTCCGAGGTGCCCTCCCTCGCTGGTGCCCCTCCTGGCTGCGGGTCGGCCGAGGCCCTCAAATGTCGGTTAAAAGGCTCCCAGGAGCTCTGCTCGGAGACGCCCTTTGCGCAAGCACTCCATCAGCATGTTGCGGTCCACCTGTTTGCCCGCCCTTTGCTGCCTGGGTCGGCGCGCGAAATGAATGCCATGTTCCAGCCCACTGTCCATGCCCAGAGGAGTGTGGTCTCGGTGGCCGTTCGCCTTGATCAAGTGAAATTGCTTGGCCACCCCCGCAAGACTGCGCACCGTCGCGCGTGCGGTAAGGACCCAGTCGGTATCGCAATGTGGTCGAATTTGTTCGCGTGTAACTTGTCGTGCTTGACGCTGTAGTAAGCCGGCCCGCATTCGTGAAATGTCGTTGCACTGACAGTAGGCCGTGCACACAAAAAATCCTGAATACTGCGCCGCTGTCATTTTCCACTTCCTTGACCACAGGTCCTCATGAGGCTGCACGCTTGGCCGAAGAGTGCCTGCTGAGCACCAGATTCCTGCTCTCCGTCCTGCGCGTTCCCAACGGGCTATTTGTATATCTCCCCCCGCGATGGTTGTAGATCTGCACCCGCCACCCACGCCAGAATTTTCTTGGACATGGTACAGTCGAGGCGTTGACCTAAGGAACCCTAAGGAACGAAGCCCCTATTTTCCACAAGTTGAACTTCGATTTCGTATCGAAGCCCTTAGGACAATCCAAAGCAAGTTGCGAAACAATTAAGGAACGAGGAGCCCCTCCCCAACGAAAGGGGTTCCTTCTTCAGGGCCCCGACTGTATCGTGATTTGTGAACCCCTTCGCAGGTGGCAAGTACGTCGCACCGGAAGCGACATCGTAAGCCTTGGCAGGCAATCGCGCTCCCGCTGCTCTTCCTTGCAGGTGAGCAGGGGGGGGGGACTGCGTGCGGAGCGCGTTGTCCTTCATCATCTCGTGGGATCCCATGGAAGTCATTCCGCATGGTTTAGTAGCCCATTTCCCTTTTTTGCCCGAAACTGCAATGCCACGTGGTAAATGTGGCTGATTTTCTTCATCGGTTCTGGCCCTGCCCACTGATGTGTCCCAATCAGCACAATCACATCCCAATCCCGTAATGCTTTGCTAATTTCTTCCGGCCGGTCCGGGGTACTCGCTGACAGCGGGTTGTAAAAGACCAGCTTCATCAATGCACAAATCGGGATCCAAACAATTGCCCTCCGTCGAGGCTCCAAGTGTCTGAGCTCCAACGCCGACTAGCAGGAGGAGGAGAAGGCCCATGGAGCATCCTGGCACAATGCATAACATCGAAACAAAAGAACAACCCAACCTGCCACTCCTCTCATCCGGCGCCCTTCCATGTACTGGCCAGCGCCTTCTGAGCAAGGGTTTTTCAAAGAAACCTTCCCCCCTCCCCCTTACACCCCCTTTGGTGCGCGGCTTCTTGGGGGCCGAGGGGAGACCAAACCTTGGCGCGTAAACCGCTGCTACCGCTTCGTCTTCAGCAATCTGGGGACCCATCTGTGCCCGCACCAAAGGTCACTCCGGCGAAAGGCCACTCTTACGTCTAGTCTTATGTTGTTCCCATCCTACTTAAGGACCACATCCCAACAATAATTTCGAGCAACCCGAAAAGTGTCAAAAGAGTGTCGAAAAAGTGTTGAAACAGTGTCGGGCGAGTGTCTCCCAGGGCCCGACACGTAAAACCCTTGAATTTCGGTACTCTCTTGGGCGCTCGAGATTCTTCCTGGTGATCAAGGCTAAAGTAGGTTGGAGCATCATAAGTCTAGTCGACTTCTGCGCGTGGCCGACATGCAGCTGCTCTGCTTCGGTCCTGGCTGCCTCACCGCGCCGCCGTCCTCTCTCCGGCCCTCCAGCGCCGGCCCGGCTCCACCTATAGCTCCACGGCCACTCCCGCCAGCTCCGCCGGCCAAGCTAAGATCAAGTCGGGCGTGTCCCCCTACAGGGGGAGCTTCGACGAAAAATAAAAGATGCTCAAACAATACTCCACAGTGGTCGAAAAATACTCTAAAATCGTCCCCATACTATTTTTTGATTAGCTCCCTACCTAGGCTCTGCCTAGAAGGGTTCTTACTCGGTATGCTTAGCAGTGCAACTCGCCCCGGGCGGTTCCCCGAGTATCCGCCCCGCGGTTCCCCCAATTACGCCCCCTTAGCTCAGCGTTGCTTATCTCATCTTAGCTTAGCAAATGTCATCTCAGCTTAGCTTCATCTTAGCTCAGGTTTGTCTTAGTTTAGCTTACCTTCATATTAACTCCGCTGAGCTTTAGCATAGCATAGCAGAGCAGAGCATAGCGTAGCATAGCGCAGCGCAGCATCGCATATCATAGCATAACATAGCATAGTGCAGCATAGCATAGCATAGCATAGCATAGCATAGCGCAGCACAGCACAGCATAGCACAGCGCAGTATAGCATAGCATGAGCATGGGTGTAATTCCCTACCTAGGCTCTGCCTAGAGGGTTCGCTTAGCTTAGATTAGCTTAGCTTAGCATAGCGCAGCGCAACATTAGCATAGCATAGCATAGCATAGCCAATCATAGCATAGCATAGCATAGCATAGCACAGCACATAATAGCATAGCGCAGCTTAGCATAACATAGCATATCATGTCATAGCTTATCATAGCACAGCGCAGCATGGCATAGCAGATCTTAGCATAGCATAGCATAGCATAGCATAGCGCATCATAGCGCATCATAGCGCAGCATAGCATAGCATAGCGCAGCATATCATGGTATGGCATGGCATAGCATAGCAGCAACTAGTGCTGCTTTCCTAGGGGCTCCAACTTCTAGGTAGGGTCGCACTGGGGTAATTTGGAATATTGCTCCTGTAGAGGGACGGGCCCGACTTCAAGCTAAGACCGCATCGGCAGCGGGATGCCCGAGAAGGGAAGAGTCCCAGCCGTGTTGTCACGATCCGACGCCCAGCGAAGCACAATTGCTCCCTCCTCCCTCCCCCCCATCCTCCCTCCTCCCCGCTCCCCCCTCCCTCCCCATCCCTCCTCCCCCCTCTCCCTCCTCCCCCCTCCTCCCTCCTCCCCCTCATCCTCCCTGCCTCCATCTTCTACTGGACGCACGCGTGCAGCTGTGTCTCGGAAGCTAGATGTGCGTGGCACCACCCCTTCACCCTGCCTGAAGCGACATTCTGCCATACGGTCGTTGCAACGCCAAGCTGAATCCCAAACACCACCTCCCTCCGAGGGGGCTCCCGCGGAGGCGGGGGTAGGCGCCGCCTGCTGCGCGCCGGTGTCGGGCAGGTCGTCCTTCAGCACCTGCGCTTCGGCTGCGGAGCCCGCGGCGGTGGCAGCGACTCCGACTGCGACCAAGATGACGAAGCAAGGGCTCCCAACTTCGCGCTTCGCGCTCCGCGAAGCGCGAAGCGCGAATAACTTCGCGCTCTCGCGCCGCCCCCCCAAAGGGAGAAAAGGAGGACGAGGAGGAGGAGGAGAAAGAACGAGGACCGCGAAGCGCGAAGCGCGAATAACTTCGCGCCCTCGAGGGAGCCCTTGACGAAGACGACGATGACGAGGAGGACGAGGAGTGGTACTAGTCATGAGGATAATGAAAGTCCGCCGGCCCCCTCGCGGGGACCTCGCCGTCCCACTTGCACCTGCCAGTTTCCACTAATACAACCCTGCTTTCTGCTTCCCTCCTCATGAAAACACCAAACCGAACCGATAACCGATAACGATAACGAACCGGACCAAAAAAGAAGAAGAAGAAAAAAAAGAAGAAGAAGAATAATAACAAAAACAAAAACAAAAAAAAAGAGCCGGACCGACTTTATTCAGAACCGAACGGGGGGGAACCGAACCGAACCAGAACCGGAACCGAGCCAGAACCAGTTGGCCCTCCGAACCGAAGCGACATGAACCAAACCGGACGTATCAACCCAGCCCACACAGGACCGCAGGCCGACGACCTCCCGTACCCTGGAAGACGACGAGGCTTGTCCCCTCCTCCCCCAAGGAGGAGGAGAAGGAGGAGGAGAAAGAAAAGGAGAAGGGGGAGGAGGAGGAGGAGGAGGAGGAGGAGAGATGAGATGAGATGAGATGAGATGCGATGAGATGAGATGAGATGAGATGAGATGAGATGGCATGACATGAGATGCTAGCGAAGCAGGAGCGCGCCGATCGATGCCGACGCGACCCACCCCCGCGCCCGAGGCGCGGGAAAAGGCCAGCGGCCTCCTGAGGAGGCCTCCGTCGCCCACCGCCCCGCGCCCAGGAGCCCGCGGCCCCCCGCCCGCCAGGAGCCCGCGCGGAGCCGTGGAATCACCATGCGGGGGCCGGCTCGCCCGGCCGCGGCCCCCGCCATCGTGCACCGATGGCGGCCGCCAGCTCTCCGCGTCTCGGGCGCGGCCAAGGAGGGGGGCGTCCAAGAAGGGGGGCGGCGCGACTCATGGCCAGCGGCACGTCCGCGGCCCAGGGGGGGGGACCCAGGGACACGATGGAAGGAGGAGAGGCGCCATGAAATCTCGGGAAATATCATGGCCCACGCCATGATATCCCCCCCCTAGTCAACATCCCCCTATTGGCCGCCCCCGAGCTTCTGTGCGATCGATGCCATCGTCGTTGCCACCGGGACCTCCTGCGAGGAAGGGGATTGATCCGTATACACCGCCTGGGAGCCGACGTCCTGGGGACCCAGCGGGCGGTGGATATGGAGATAGGTCGGCCCCCGGGGGCCAAGACGTATCCAGATCCACCGCCTGTGGAGGTCCGCGTCGTTGCTGCCAGGACCTCTGCGAGGAAGGAACTTACAGACGAAACGTGCAGTAAGGACGGGTGGTAGGGACGCAAGATCCTTGGGGGCCGAGGTTGGGATTTGTTGGGCGACGGGCGACCAGTGAAAAATTCAAGGGATGGGCCGCAGATGCATGGACTCAATGGTAGCTAGATGAAGGTACGCGCCCTTACTAGTCGCGCTGACTGTATCCATATCCGCCGCCTGGGAACCGACGTCATGGGGACCCAGCGGTCGGTGGACATGGAGATAGTTCGGCCCCCCAGGGGCCAACATGGATTCAGATCCACCGCCTGTGGAAGTCAGCAAACAGCGATCCTCCAGGCGGTGGTGATGTATACATTCCCGCCTCGCCACCTGGTCATTCTTCATTGCCAGCATCGTCAGGGCCGACCCCGCGGTTGCCGCCATTGTTACCCTCACTTCCCACGTCGCTGCCGCCATGAAAAACACGTCGTCGTCGAGCATTGCCCGTCAAGAAATGTGAAGAGGCCCTGGGACAGACAAATAAATACACAAATAAAAGGATTCCCAATATTTTCCCATATTTTCGGGGTTTCTGTCTTCCCCCTCCACTTCCCGTATTTTCCCATATTTTCTGGAGAATCGACAATCAATTGTGTCTGTATGTTTGTTCCCCTCTTGAAATTGCCCGTCTGGACCGCGACGACGACGTCGGGGGCCTGCGACACCCGGCGGCGCTCCCCCGCGCACCCGGGTGCTAAATCAGAAGGCACTGAGGAAGCCTCCTCCTCCTCCTTCTCCTCCTCCTCCTCCTCCCCCTCCTCCTCCTCCTCCTCCTCCTCTTTGGGTGAACGATTATGAGCCCCTGAGCGGACAGCTACACCGTGGAGATGGCCTGGCTCGGCTCTGGATCAGACGACGTGGATGAATTCCTGGATCGGCTCTGAAAGAAGCTGAACGACACACTGCGGAGATGGTCTGGCTCGGCTCTGGATCAGACGACGTGGATGAATTCCTGGATCGGCTCCGAAAGAAGCGAACAACGAACATGTAGAGGGACAAGTACACCGAAACAGAAGTTGCACGAGCTTCACGCGCGGATTTCCTGGATCGGCGTCTGACCGCCCTCCCTGGCGCGTGGCATCGATGGCGGCGCCGGAGGCGCTCTGCCGGGGGAACCCTGCGCAGAACCAGGACCCCCCCGCGGAAATCCAAGAGGGTGCGACAATGCACATGTCTTTTCCTCGTCTTGAGATGGGCAAGCGAACGGTTCACCTATTTTTGTCTTTCCCATGCTGTCACTTCTGTGCGATGTCTGGGCACGTCAGAGGGGGGACCCGCTCAGAAGGGGGAAACATGAAGCTTGAATCCACGATACATCGCCGATGGGCCTGCAGCGGCGAATCCGCACGGTCTTGGGCGTGGCAGGTCATCCCCGGACCCTCTATAGGCGATGAATGGGCGGCTTGCCCGCCCCCCTATGGTTGCCCCTGGTCCGAGACCAACGCCTTGTCCAACTCGGCGCTCAGTTCGTCGAAGTTGTCTGGCTTGGCGTTGGAGATTTTCTGCAGCACCTTCAGCACGGCCAGCGTCGCCTCGCGCGCGACGCGGGGCCCCTCCCATCACCCCCATCCGCAACCCCGCCCCCTGCATCTGTCCGCCAGGCACTGCATAGACGATTCGCCTTGCAGGCTGCGCTTGTGGATCGTCCAACTTCCTCGACGCAACTCCATCCTGGCAGCTTTCGATGGCGATTTGGTTGCAAGGCGGGATCAAATCAGTCCCCTGCATTTGCCCGCCCTCCCATCATTTCCCTCAATACCCTGTCTTTTCGTCCTTATATCCGGTCCGATTACCCGAAACAGTTTTAACGTGTCCAGGCCACAGGGCTGGAAACACGTGCTTTTACATGCCCAGGCCACCTAGGGGGATATCTAACATGGTTGCCCCGAGCTGGAACCCAGGGGGGTATCTAACATGGTTGTCCCGAGCTGGAACCACGTGTTTTTACGTGTCCAGGCCACCCTGGGGGATATCGAATTTGGTCGTCCCGAACTTGAACCATGTGTTTTCACGTGTACAGGCCACACAGAGGGGGAATTATCTAACATGATTGTTCCGAACAAGGACCACGTGTTTTGACGTGCCCAGGCTACCCCTGGGTATCTAACATGGTTGTCCCGAACAGGCAACAAGTGTTTCACGTGTCCAGGCCATAAAAAGAAGATATCTAACATGGCTGTCCCGAGCTAAGGCCACGTGTTTTAACGTGTTCAGGCCACCCAGGGGTGTATCTAACATGGCTGCCCAGAGCTGGTCCCACGTGTTTTCACGTGTCCAGGCCACCCAGGGGGTATCTAACATGATTGTCCCGAATTGGAACCACGTGGTTTTACGTGTCCGGCAGGCCGCCCAGGGGGATATCTGACATGGCGGAACCAGGTGCTGTAACGTGTCCAGGCCACCTAGGGGGTATCCAACATGGGCCTCCTGTTCTGTATTGGGATATGTGCTCGGGGAGCGCTTTTCGCTTCCCTCCAGCCCCCAGGAGGCCCCAGGAGGCTCGAGAAGCGTGAACACGTATCGGATCCTGACGTTTTAGGGCGGGACAAGCGTGAAAACACATGGGCTCCTAACGTCCCTGGGCGGGGAAGGCATGAACGATTCTTGCCCCGGTGCCGGTGCCGGTGCCGGTGCCGGTGCCGGTGCCGGTGCCGGTGCCGGTGCCGGTGCTGGTGCCGGCGCCGGTGCCGGTGCCGGTGCCGGTGCCGGTGCCGGTGCCGGTGCCGGTGCCGGTGCCGGTGCTGGTGCCGGTGCCGGTGCCGGTGCCGGTGCAGGTGCCGGTGCCGGTGCAGGTGCCGGTGCCGGTGCTGGTGCCGGTGCCGGTGCCGGTGCCGGTGCCGGTGCCGGTGCTGGTGGCCGGTGCCAGTGGCCGGTAGCCGGTGCTGGTGCCAGTGCCGGGGCCGGTGCCGGTGCCGGTGCTGGTGCCGGTGGCTGGTGCTGGTGCGGGTTCTTGTTTTCCCAGAACATCCTCTCCTTTTCCCTCCCGCCTCCCGCCTCCCAGCAGTGCCCCTCCCGCCCCTCCAGGGAGGCCCCGCCTGAGCGAGGAGGGTATCGGAAACCCATACTATTTACATGGTTTCGTGCCCTTCCCACCTCTCCAGGGAGGCCCCGCCTGAGCGAGGAGGGTATCCCACCCCTCCAGCAGGGAGGCCCCGCCTGACTGAGCGAGGAGGGTATCGGAAACCCATACTATTTACATGGTTTCGTGCCCCTCCCACCCCTCCAGGGAGGCCCCGTCTGAGCGAGGAGGGTATCGGAAACCCATACTATTTACATGGTTTCGTGTCCCTCCTTCCCCTCCAGGGAGGCCCCGCCTGAGCGAGGAGGGTTTCGGGAACCCGTACTATTTACATGGTTTCGTGCCCATCCCACTTCTCCATGGAGGCCCTGCCTGAGCAAGGAGGGTATCGGAAACCCATACTATTTACATGGTTTCGTGCTCCTCCCACCCTTCCAGGCAGGCCCCGCCTGAGCGAGGAGGTTATCGGAAACCCATACTATTTACATGGTTTCGTGCCCTTTCCATCCGCCTGAACGAGGAGGGTATCGGAAACCCATACCATTTACATGGTTTCGTGCCTTTCCCACCTCTCCAAGGACGCCCCGCCTGAGCGAGGAGGGTATCGGAAACCCATGCTATTTACATAGTTTCGTGCCCCTCCCACCCCTCCAGGGAGGCCCCGCCTGAGCGAGGAGGGTATCGGAAACCCATGCTATTTACATGGTTTCGTGCCCCTGCCACCTCTCCAGGGAGGCCCCGTCTGAGCGAGGAGGAGATCGGAAACCCATACT
The DNA here is from genome assembly GCA_963575745.1 of Prorocentrum cordatum. NCBI lineage: Eukaryota > Dinophyceae > Prorocentrales > Prorocentraceae > Prorocentrum > Prorocentrum cordatum. Next base: position 114,925 of record CAUYUJ010017189.1, on the reverse strand, counting down.
ATTTAAATGGTTTCGTGCCCCTCCCACTGACATGGGCGAGGAGGAGGGGAGAACATTACCTATCCATCTCACGTCCTACTCCTCCCACTGAGGAGGGTGAGGAGGAGGAGGGGGAGTTCTGCGATGAGGAAGGCTTCATCATGATGATGGTGATGACGGTGGTGATACTGCTGTTCACGATGACGATGACGATGGCGATAATGGTGATGGACGATGACGATGGCGATAACTGTGATTATGATGATGGTGCTGATGATGATGACGATGATGATGATGACGATGACGACAACGATGGCGACGACGACGAAGATGATGATGCATATGCTGGTGATGATGACGATGCTGCTGCTGATGCTGACGTTGCTGGTGCTGTTGATGATGATGACGACGATGATGCTGGTGATCATGTAGTCCACGATGATGCGGACGATGATGATGCCAAGGACGGTGATGGTGATGATGATGACGATGCTGATGATGATGATGACGATGGTGGCGACGACGATGATGATGACGATGACGCTGGCGATGATGATGATGCTGGTGATGATGATGAGGATGATGATGATGGTTATGATGATGCCGATGATGCTGACGATGATGATGATGATGATGATGTTGATGATGTTGATGCTGATGACGATGATGCTGATGATGACGACGACGACGGGGTGACGACGATGTTGCTGATGATGCTGATGATGACGACGATGGTGCTGGTAATGATGATGATGATGATGATGCCGAAGATGAGGAGGACGAGGAGGAGCAGGACGACGAGGAGGAGGAGGAGGACGAGGAGGAGGAGGACTCGCTTGAACGAGGAAGGTCGCGGACAGCATTACTCTTTACCAGGTTTCGTAGGCCTCCCCCCTTCCAGCGGGGCCCCGCCAGAGCGCAGAGGGTATCAACAACCCGTACTATTTACAAGGCTTCGTTTCCTGAGCACCTGTCCTCCCTCCTCCTTTCTTTCGTCTGTCCTTTCGTGCGTACTTACTCGTTCGATGAGCTTCTCTTTCGTGTTGATGTTGTCGTACCCCATGGGTCCCACGAAACAGATAATATTTTTTATGTGGGGATCTGCGTTTGCATAATTTTACCATTGATTGGACTGCAATCGATTCCACTGGGTTTGCTCTTGATTGGCTTGCAACCGATTGGATTGCAACCGCTGGGGGGGCGCACAGGGCAGCGACGAGGAGGCGGCGACGGGACGGTGACGGAGACGAGCAAGGAACCGCCAGACCGACCCTCAGGCCAAGACGACGAGCGGCGACGACGCAGCAAGGGGGGGCGACGGCAAGGACGGAAAAACCAGACCGCCCCTCAAGCCCAGACGACGACGGGCGGCGACAGGGCGGCAACGGCGAGGAGGAGAGAGCCGCCAGACCGCCCCTCAGACGACCCAGCTAATACTAGGAAAGAAGAGAGAAGGCCCCCTAAGTGCAAGCACTGTTTGGGAAATGTCATGATGTTCAATGTCAATGATGTTTTTCATCCGGTGCCAGTGCTGGCGCCGGCGCCGGTGCCGGTGCCGGTGCTGGTGCCAGGGCTGGTGCCGGTGCGGTTGCGGGTGCGGGTGCCAGTGCTGGTGCTGGCGCCGGCGACGGCGACGGCGCTGGTGCCCGTGCCGGTGCCGGTGCCAATGCCGCCGGCGCAGGCGCCGGTGCCGGTGCCGGTGCCCGTGCCGGTGCCGGTGCCGGTGCCGGTGCCGGTGCCGGTGCCGGTGCCGGTGCCGGTGCCGGTGCCGGTGCCGGTGCCCGGTGCCGGTGCCGGTGCCGGTGCCGGTGCCGGTGCCGGTGCCGGTGCCGGTGCCGGTGCCGGTGCCGGTGCCGGTGCCGGTGCCGGTGCCGGTGCCGGTGCCGGTGCCGGTGCCGGTGCCGGTGCCGGTGCCGGTGCCGGTGCCGGTGCCGGTGCCGGTGCCGGTGCCGGTGCCGGTGCCGGTGCCGGCGAGAATCGCTCTATAGTGGGGCGGGGGAGGCGCGAAAACACATGGGTTCCAGCGCCCCAGAGCGAGACAAACGTGAAACCACATGGGTTCCGAATGCCCCAGGGCGGGAGGCTCGTGAAAACACATGGGTTCCTAACGCCCCAGGGCGGGCAAGCTTGAAAACATATGGTTCCCAACGCCCCAGGGCGGGGGAAGCGTGAACACGCATGGGTTCCACAACGCTCTGGGGCAGCTACTATGTGCTCAGGCAGCTCGAGCTTAAGATCCAAATCAGTTCGGTCAGGACTCGGATGCATAGGAGGACTCGATCCACAACACTACCATAGAACACAATCGCGGCATGGCACATCGCAGTGCAGCACGGCGCAACACAGCACAGCCCTCGGCACGGTACATCAAGATCGATACACTCGGCATTGCAAGCTGGTACGTTCCTTGGCACGTTCCGTGGCGAGTCCAGTGGCGAATCCCCTTGGCACGTCGCGCGGCGCGTCCCCTGGCACATTGGCACGTTCCGTAGCGCGTCCCATTGGCACGTCCCGCGGTGCGTCCCAATGGCACGCCCCCTGGCACGTCGCTTGGCGCGTCCCATGGGACGTTCCGCGGCGCGTCCTCCTTGCATGTCCCCCTGTCAATTAGCTCTGGTGCAGCTACTATGTGCTCAGGCAGCTCGAGCTTAAGATCCAGATCAGTTCGGTCAGAACTCGGATGCATAGGAGGACTCGATCCACAACGCTATAGAGCATAATCGCGGCATGGCACATCGCAATTCAGCACGGCGCAGCATAGCACAACCCTCGGCACGGTACATCAAAATCGATAGACTCATCATTGCTTTTGCCGTGGCCTAATATGGTGTATTTGAAGCGTCGCCATGCCTTACATTTCTACATTCCTTTCCTGGTTCGTGGGTCGATCATGTTCCAGGAAAGGGCGCGTGCCCAAGGTACTCCTTTAATATCGTTTTGTTTCCCCCCGGCCTCGGCCGGCGAAATTGTTAGCTAGAAGTAACAAAGTGAAATCCCATTCGGCGTGGAAGAATTAAGGATGTCCCTAGCGAAACGCTGGTGTTCGAAATCCCGATCGATAAATCACAAGATGTGGGACACATTTTGGGAAGGGGCACGAATCCGTGTGTTTCTCATGTGTTCCGATAGATGGGCCGTCTCCAGGGACACGAATCCGTGTGTTTTTACATCTGTTTCTGTAGATTGGCCCTCTCCAGGAGGTCCCACGAAGTCCCAGGACACCCAGGGGGGTATCTAACATGGTTGTCCCAGGCTGGAACCACGTGTCTGTACGTGTCCAGGCCACCCAATTGGGCATCTAACATGATTGCCCCAAACTGGAACCACGTGTTTTTATGTGTCCAGGCCACCCAGGGGGGTCTCTAACATGATTGTACCGAGCAAGGACCGCATGTTTGTATCTAGCGTGTTTCTAACATGGTTGTCCCAAGCTGGCACCACCTGTTTTCACATGTCCAGGCCACTCAAGGGGGTATCTAACATGTTTGCCCCGAGCAAAGACCATGGTTTCAAAGTGTCCAGGCCACCCAACGGTGTATCTAACATGGTTGTCCCGAACTGGCACCGTGTGGTTTTACGTGTCCAGGCCATCCAAGAGGTATCTAACATGGTTGTCCAAATCTGAATCCATGTCTTCTGACGTGTCCGGTTTGAATTCATCTGGTTGTAATTCGTCTGCTTACAAGTTATCCAATTTTGATGCACCCGGTTGAATTCATCCTCATCCGGTTTCAATTCATCCGGTTTAAATTTGTCCGGTTTGAATTGATCCGGTTTTAATTCGTCCGGTTCAAATTCATCCGGTTTGAATTCGTCCGGTTTCAATTTCTCCGGTTATAATTCGTCCGGTTTGAAATCATCCGGCGTTCATCCCCCCAGCTTCCACACGAATCACGCAAAACTCAGCGGACGAAACCGAAACGGAGGAAATAAAAGCGGACGAACCAAAGGGGACGAAACAAAAAGGGACGAAACAAAAGCGGATGGAACGAAAGCGGCCGAAACAAAAGACGGACGAAACAAAAGCGTATGAAACAAGAGCGTATGACACAAAAGCGGACGAAACAAAAGCGGACGAAACAAAAGCGGATGAAACAAAACTCCACCCCTCTTTGGTCCCCAAACATGCACCCGAGGCTGCCAGAGATGAACCGAAGACGGCTCAAGACGGTCCATGACTGCCTCAAGGCGGCTCAAGAAGCTCCAAGATGGCTCAGAAAGGCCCTCCAGGCGGCTTTTACTTCATATGTCTTGTGACTGATTTTCTCGTCATCGCCTTTCGGGCCTTTCGGCAGCTGAAGACGGCCCAACAAGACTCCACGATGAGTCCCAGACGGCCTCAGAAGCCACCAAGAAGGACCCCAAGACGGGCTAAGAGGGCCCAGCGACTAAGACTGCCCCAAGAGGGTCCCAAGACTGCCCCAGAGACCTCCAAGATGGCCTTACAGCGTTCAAGGAGGGCACCAAGATCGCCTACGGAGGCCTCCCAGACAGCCTCCGAAGGCCAAGCAGTTCCTTAGAGACCGCCAGAAGCCCCCAGGAGGAGGAGGAGGAGGAGGAAGAGGAGGAGGAGGAAGTCCCCAAGAGGCCTCATAATGCCCCAAAGAGGTCCTCAGTGGCCTCTCAGGAGATCTCCCAGGACCCTTAGGAGACCTCCTCTTCCACCTGGTCCTTCACCTCCCTCGTCTCCAACTCTCTCTCTCTCTCTCTCTCTTTCTTCTTCCCCCAAATGTTCCCCCAAGGGCTTCGGCAACGGCTGAGGGAACTCTTTCGTCGGCGGCGAGGCGGGGCAATCCGCAGCAGCGAAAGAGCGAAGCAGGGCCAGTACTAAACAAATTGTCCAGCGTGCAAGGAGGACAAAACGGCCGCGGGCGGAAGGGAAGGAGGAGGCGCTCAGAGGCGGAAGAACTCCACCATGAGCGGGCCGTGGCGGCTGAGGGTGCACATAATCTGCGGGCGGAATTCCACCATGACCAGGACAGAGGTGGAAGAACTCCACGGCTGAGGGAACAGATAATACAAAAAAACAGCCTAGCAAGACTTCGGCTCAACATTTGGCCACATATACGTTTCCGAAGGGCACGGGTTGGGAGTGGTTCGCCGCCGGAGCCTTCGGCACAAAAGACAAGTCACACGTCACGTTCACGTTTCCCCCTGCCTGGGGCTGGACGTGCTGGTTTGAAACATCCAGGCGCCCCTAGAACTCAGACAGATCGCCTCTCAAATCTGGATCAGCAAAAGCTCACACCAACCCCCAGTCCCGACCGCATCCCCGAACCAGCAATCCACGGGGCTGGGGCTGGGGGTGGTGGGGTGGTTCTTCCAGGTCCATTCCACCCCCAGTCGGTTCGGGCGGGTCGGGACTGGGGTTGTGGGTGGGTTTCCGCAAAGGGGGGGATAGCAAAGGGGGGGTTTGAGAATAAACTTACGTAGCTGATTTTCCCAGCGCCTCCCGGCGCCGGAGGCGGCTATGTATCGAGGAATGGGCCCCACGGTGGGGCCGAAACCAGCTGCATGCAGCAAATTTCGTAACCCCCCCTTTCCCAATCCCCCCCTTTCGTCCGGCCCGAGCCTTCTGAAGCTCGACCTTGAACCTTCCCAGACATCCGATGTCGTGAATTTGTCAATGCGGGGTGCCCGCAAATCCCGACCCTTTCCTCAAGGCCAATTTTTTCCGTTCCTGGTCGTCCTTGGACGGTCCTAGGGCCCGGCGAAGACATCGAGAGGTCGAAAAGGGCGAAACACCTCCGTTTTAATTTTTCTATATTAAGACGAAGCCAGGACGAGGATAGCATCGGGTGAGGAATATACTGAAAACCTCCGAAATCCGGCGGCTCTGGAGGATGGATGTCTCAGGCGCCGCGGCCTTCTCAGAGCGTTCCGGAACGTTCCGCGAGCGTTCCGGAGCGCTCTGGATTATGATGTTCCAGCTTACTTTAGCCTTGATCACTAGAAAGAATGTCGAGCACCAAAGAAGTACCGAAACTGGAGGATGTTCACGTGTAGAGCCCTGGGAGGCGATATTCGCTCGACACTGTTTCGGTACTTTTCTGGAGGCTCGAAACTACTTCTGAGATGTGCCCTTAAGTACGACAGGAGCAGCCTAAGCTCTGGAATGGATTTGTCCTCGTCCTGGCCCCGCCCGAGAAGGGGCAGCCAGCGGGACGCTCGAGGGGCGGCTGCAGGGAGGCAGCGGGGATGATGATGATGATGATGATGATGATGATGATGATGATGATGATGATGATCATGATGATGATCATCATCATGATGATGATGATGATAATGATAATGATAATGATGATGTTGATGATGATGATGATGATGCTGCTGCTGCTGCTGATGATGATGATGATGATGATGATGATGATGATGATGATGATGACACGCCCTTAAAGACGGATTCCCGAGATCCGCACGACCCAGAAGCGCCACCACCAGCCGTCCCTCGACAGAAGGTGGGGGAAAAGAAGAGAAGGGAAACAAACAAGGGAAAGCAAGGGAAACAAGGGAACAAGGGAAAGAGGGAAAGCAAGGGAAACAAACAAGGGAAAGCAAGGGAAACAAGGGAAAGGGGGACAAGAAAGAAGGGAAACAAGGGAAACAAGGAGAGAGAGCAAGGGAAAGAAAGAAGAAAACACAGATCAGAACCCAGACTGATAAGCAGAACCCAGGTTGAACCCAGCGGGGCGGAGGATAGGGGAGAGGGGCAGCCAGCGGGTCCTCCTCCTCCTCCTCCTCCTCCTCCTCCCTCCTACTCCTCCCTCCTCCCTCCTCCCTCCTACTCCTCCCTCCTCCGACGCTCGAGGAGCGGCTGCAGGGAGGCAGCGTGGAGGAGGAGAGGGGAGAGGGGCGGCTGCAGGGCAGAGGCCAATAGCAGGCCAGCGGCGATGCTGGGAACACGGCTTCTGCGACGCCGAGCTCGCGCAGAACATGGCATCCTCGCCCCAGATTTAAGTCGGGCGTGTCCCCCTACAGGGGAATTTTGGACGACAAATAAAAAATTGTCAAACTAATGCCCAAACATGGCAAAACAAATACAACAAAAATAATCCCCTGACTATTTCTTTGGCTAAGTTTGAATATTCCTCCTGTAGAGGGACAGGCCCGACTTAAGAATACGGCTTCTGCGACGCCGAGCTCGCACAAAACATGGCATCCTCGCCCCAGACCCGTCCGAAATACGTTGGATTCCTGTGCTTCAAATTTTCAGCTGGCCCCCTGCCACCATAGGAAAAGAAAAAACGGCATACACACAAAAATTTGGCGCTCCGCACGGCTTTCCTGGATCCGCGCTGGACCCCCTCCCTGGCGCGCAGACCGCGCCAGGGGTGGCACTGGAAGCACCGCTGGGAGAGCCCTGGCACCGCCGGGGGGCCCCAGCGCGGATCCGAGAAACCCGCGAGGAGCGCCCAAAGTAAATGTTTACGGCGTTCTTTCTTCTCCGACGCCATGCAAGCGCGGCCCGCGCGGCCGTCCGGACAAGGTGCGGAAAGATCGGGCCGGACGAAAGGGGGGGATTGGGAAAGGGGGGGTCACGAAATTTGCTGCGTGCAGCTGGTTTCGGCCTCACCGAGGGGACCATTGCTCGATACATAGCCACCTCCGGCGCCGGGAAAGTCAGCTACGTGAGCTGATTCTCAAACCCCCCCTTTGCTGTCCCGCCCTTTCACCCGACCCGAAAAGAGGAGCAGAGCGGCCGCCGGAGCAAGAGAGCGGGGCCTGCTGCTGCCGAAGCACCTTGGCCTCCTGCTCCTTCTTCTTGGCCTCCGCCTCTGCTCTGGCCTTGCCGCGGGCGGTGCTCCCAGGAGGCCCTCGAAGCCCTGGAGGCCTCGACCGAGGCTTCTCGTCTCAAAGGGCTCCCAACTTCGCGCTTCGCGCTGCGCGAAGCGCGAAGTGCGAATAGCTTCGCACTCTCGCGCCGCCTCCCAGAGGAGAAGGGGAGGATGAGGAGAAATCGGAGCCCAACCGCGAAGCGCGAGTAACTTCGCGCCCTCGAGGGCGCCCTTGCGTCTCCTTCGGCCTCTGAAGGCCTTCGCCGGGCCCCAGGACCGTCGCAAGACGGCCCGGAACGAAAAAAGAGTATCTGGGGACAGGGTCGGGACTTCGGGGGACCCCTCAGCGAAGAAATCACGGCATCGGATCGCTGGGATGATATCCACATCCAGAGCGTCTTGGACTGTCTTGGAAGGGGCGCCGCGAGGCCGAGGCGCACCGGATATGACATGGACCAAAGTCGCGCCTCTACAGTGGAAGCCAGTCCACAAGGGACCTTCCACAACAATCCCAACCCTGAGACCCCGGGACGTCCACAGATTTTCGGTGCGGGAATGCAACGCTCTCCACAGCAAAAACCATCGAAACCCAAGAAATCAAGGGCAACCTGGGGGCAAGCAGTGTGTTTCTTGGCATGGGTCTCCACTGTATGGGTTAAAATCGGGCCTCCGGGGGCCAGATTCCTATCCACATCCAGTGCGCCTCGGGTTGCTCGGCAAGGGAGCCCGAAGCTCCAGCTGCAGCGTCGCTGTGGACAGACGAATTGCCCGCAGCCTTTTCCTCCTCGTCTCTCTTCTTCTTCTCCTCCTCGATCCGCGCCTCCTGCTCTTTTCGTCTTCTCTCCAGCTCCTCCTTGCGAGCAGAATCCTGGACCTTCCGCTTGTCGTCCCGCTCGGACTGCTTTGACTCGTCTGCCTACGGGGGGGGGCAGGACGGAGCAAGAGGGTGTTCGATGGAGGTGGTCTGAGAGTTTCTTGCGGAGCGGGAGCGTCACGGAAGCGTAGGAGGGAGGGTATGATGATGAAGGCGAATAGAGGGAGGAGGGGGGAAAAAGACGAGGAAAGCGTGGAGAATGAACCGTGCTTCCGCAAACGCTCCTCGCACTGAAGTTTCCCGCTTGGGTTGCAAGGTGCAAGGAACCGTTATGAGCAAGAGAAAGATCACCCACATCATAACCCGGGAATCAACGCCGCTTAGTGGAGGAGGAGGAGGGAAAGGAGGAGGAGGAGGAGGAGAACGACGACGACGACGAGGAGAAGGAGAAGAAGGAGGAGGAGGAAGAGGAGGAGGAGGAAGAGGGAAAATGAGGAGGAGGAGGAGGAGGAGGAGGAGGAGGAGGAGAGGGCAAGACTGTTTCGCAAACGCCCAGGGCCGTCTAGTAGACGTGAACTGTCTGGGAGTCTGCACGGCGGGCCGCTGTGTGCGTGGACCGGCACGGCCTGTCTGGCTGCTCGGACCGCTGCGGGGCCCCGCGTGGCGCCCTCGCCCGTGGGTGATTGCACCGCCGTGGCTCTGGCATCTCGGGTTAGGTCGGTCATGCCCCCAACAAGCGGATTGTGAAGGAAAAATATAAAACGCTGGCCCAAAAATATTCGAAACAGGTCAAACATGGTTAAAACAAATCGTCCCCATCTTTTTGTTCAAAGACTGCGTTTGGGTACTCCTCCTGTAGAGGGACAGGCCCGACTTCAATCTCGGGCCGCTGTGGCTCCGTGCCGCACGCAGGGCCACACACACATCAGGTTCCACACTCTTACGAGTCCAATCATGGACCCCGTGTTGCCCATCGGTCATGGGCCGTTTTCGGCGGCCTGAGGGCGTCTTCGGACTGTCTTCAGACGGTCTTCGGACGGTCGTCGGCGATCTTCTGACGGGTCTTCGGAGGTGTCTGGCGGTGTTCGGCGCGGAAGCTGGATGGCTGCTTTGATCAAGGGTCCATGATCGAACACCTGACACACTCGTATGGTTCCATACGAGGGGTCCTTCGCACATGGGGTACCACACCCTCGTGGCCTCCCCCCCATACATACAAACACATGGGATTCCACACACGAGGCTCGACGTACTGCTACACCCATCAACGGGCTGGCGCCCACGCGCGAGAGGTGATCTCGAGGGTCTGGTCAAAGAAGTCCAATCTGGAATCTGGAATCCGGAATCTGGCTGAGTTGGCGCTGGGGGTAGATGAGGAGGAAGGACCCAGCCCTTTCGAAAAGAGTCCGTTCGGCGCCGGATGGAATTGCATTCGGCGAATCTCCGCGCAAACGCTGCATCGATGGGCTCTAATCTGCGTGAGCTAAACGTGTAGAAAGCATTGCAAATAGTAAGCCGCGTCGCCGGATGGACTCCCTTTGCCGGATGACCGTTATTTCCTCGCCAAATGGAATTTTTGAAAAAAAGAACCATTCGGCGCCCCGGATGAGCTCTAGTGTCAGCCGGATGGGCTCTCTTCCAGCTGGATGGGCTCTATCCCGCTGGATGGGCTCTAACTCCGCCGGGCGGGCTCTGTGAGAAGGCTTCGCCGAATGGACTCTTTGAAATCCGAAATCAGGTCTACACGTATATATTATGTTTTGGATGCCCTCACTCGAACCCAACAAAAACATACTTATGCTGGCGCCTCTCGGGCGCACTTGGCGCTCGGCGTTCCCGCGCATTCCTTCAAATCTCCCAGTGCGCTCTGACTGTCATGTGTGTTTCCTTGTTGTTGCTTTGGCATGCCATTGCTAAGCAATGAAGCCGTGATTCATGAAGGTGCTCGGTGGGGGGTTCCCAAAGAAACATGGAATGAATCCGCGTATTTCCCTAAGGATCCGCGAAGGAGTCCCAAGGATCCCTCGGGCCTCCCTGGGGATCACCCCCATCCCTCGTTCCCCTGGAATCCGCTGAAGACCTCCAGAGATTCCAAAAAAGTTTCCGTGGGAATCCGCCTCGGATTCCCAAGGATTCATAAGGTTCCCCTTGGGGGCCTCTCAAGGTTCCCCGAAGACCCCGAAGGTTTTCTAAGGAAGCCGCCCAGGTCGTAAGGATTCCTAGGGCTTCCCTATTGGAGTCCGCGAACGGTCCCCAAGGGTCTTCGGGGTTTGTCGAGGGTGCCGCTCAGAATCCCGAAAGGTCCTTGGGGGGATCCACTAAAAGATCCCAGGTTTCCCTAAGGATCCGCTGAGGATCCCCAAGGATCCCTCGGATTTCCCTTGGGACCGCTAAGGACCCCTAAATCTTTGCGGTGTTCCTGGGGGGCGCGCTAAATATCAAAAAAAAATCAAACAGCGGAACGTCCCCGCGGATTCCCAACGTTCCCTTAAGGGTCCCGCTAAGGACCCCGAGGGTCCTCAATGATCCCAAAGAGTTTCCGAAGGAGAAGGATCCCGAGGATCAGCTGAGGTGGCGGCGTGGCGGGGCGGCGGAAGCGCGGGGTTGCGGGGTCTCGGGGCAGTGGCGTGAGGTCGCGGGCTCGCGGGGCGGAAGGGTGACACGGCGGTGATGTGGTGGGTGGTGGGGTCGCGGGGTCGTGAGGACTTGTGGTGGGCATGGGGGCGCGGGGTCGAGGGGGCGTGCAAGAATGGACTCGGATGCCATGATGGTCATTTTGCCAGCCAGATGGGCTCTGATGCCGCCAGATGGAATCTAACTTGACGCCGGATGGACTCCAACGTAACGCTGCCGGATGGACTCTGTCGGTTCGCCGGATGGGTTCTCTTTGCGCCGGATGGACTCCTTTGTCGCCGGACCGAGTCCATCCGGCGCTGGATGGACTCCATATGTTTTTTTGGTTATGGGGACCTCCCACGCCGCGCGTTCGACGGAGTCCATTCGGCGCGCCGGATGGGCCCCCTCGGGATGGCCCGGAAGGTCCGATCCAGAATCTGATGCTGAGGTCTCAAGGCCCACTACTACGACCAGCGCGCTGACCCTCCCCTTCGCGACAAGGGGTGAGACGCGCATTCGTCGCCCGTGCGCCGCCCGTGCGTCGGCCGCCGAAAAGGCCGGCCGTCCTCGCGAACGTGCGCGTCGCCCTCGCAAGAGGCAATTGGGCGAGTGCGTCGCCAGCGCGGCGGGCACCCGCGGGGCGGATCGCACGCGCGTCGCCCGCTCCGCGGCCGCCGAGAAGGCCGGACGCCTTCGGGAATAAGAAAATCGCCCGCGCAGCGGCCCCCCCGGCGAGAAGGCGGCCGCTGGGCTACCTCGGCACATCAGCGAACCCCCCTGACATTGCAAATTCCGCGATGCTGCTGAGCGCACTCCGGCGCTAGGCCAGCAGGTCCCCGCAGCCGCCGCCGCAGCCGCCCCGACCGCCGCCAGCGCCAGGACTACCACCGCCACGATCACCACACACCGCCGCGACCGCAACCGCGTCCACCACGACGATTATAATATACGACCGCCACCATTTACCGCCACCACCACCACGACCCACGCTTCTCGCGACCACCACAACGACCGACACCACCACGATCACCGACGCGACCACCACCAGCCCGCCCACCACCGGCAGCGCGACCACCGCCAGACCGACCAAGGCGACAAACGCGACCACGACCATGATCACCAACAGGACCATTACAGAAACACCCGCCCACTCCGCCCCCCCCCTCCCCCCCCCCCACTCCCCTGCCAGGCCGCCCTCGCCGTCGCGCCCGCCTCGTGCCCCATGCCCCGTCCCCCCTCCTCGTCTCCGCGTGACATTCCTCTTCCGCCGCGGCGGGGCCTCTCGCGGGAGGCGGGGGCGCCGTTCGCAGCCCCGCGCCGCGGCCGCGACAGGGGGGCCGAAGGGGGAATACGAAAATGAAGAGGGGCCGACGGGACCCTGAACGTAAAACGCGCGTTTCTTCCTGATCCACCCTGGCTCGCAGCGAAACCATTCCGCGGCGGCTTGTTTCTCCGTCGCGCCAACCTTTGACGCGCGCGGGTTTGTTTTTATATGTTTCTCTTGTTGTTTCTCCCCTTCTCTCTCTCTCTCTCTCTCTCTTTCTCTCCCTCTCAATATGTTTCTCTCTCCCTCTCGCTATATCATTTTATATTTCTCTGTTTCTCTTTTGTTGTTCTCTATCTCCCTCTCTCTCTCTCTTTCTGTATCGGGCGGGTGGCCCTGGGGGGTGACCTGCATGGGGGTCGGAAGAGCAGGCCGCCAACGGAGCCTTACAGGGCCCCCCTTTGGGAGCCAGCAGGGGCCCCGAAGGGGCCCTGACGTTTCTCTTTGAGGCATTGTCTCTGCGCCCGATTTAGGCCGCCCATTGCCGCCAGCTCGGTTGTGTTATATATGTGTATATATGTATATATGTATATATATATATATATATGTATATATATGTATATATATAGATATATGATTGTGTTTTCTCTCTCTCTCTCTCTATTAGTTAGTTTGTTTGTTTTCTTACTCCTTTCTCTCTGTCTCTGTCTGTCTGTTTCTCTCACTTTCTCTCTCTCTCTCTCTCTCTCTCTTACTCGACGATCGTAGCCTTTTTGCGTTCCTCCAAGACGGCCCCAATGCAGCCTCCGTGACGGCCCGAAAGGCCGCCAAGACCCAGACCGGACCCCGACGGGGGATCCGCGCGAATAGCCCGACCCGATATTTCGAGCTCTCGCTGATCGCCCCCCGCCTTTTCGCGCTGACCCGCTGACCCACCGATGGCGATAAACTCATCGCGGCGCAGGGCCGGTCGGATCTGACGGGGGTTGAACAAACTAAGAACCTGGCGTCCCCCGGAAGGGTCGTTCCAGAAATCTAGAGGCCTCATAGATGGGGTCCGAGTAGATGGGGTCGGAGGATCGTGCCGCATCGGCGATACATCGGCGATGCATCGGCGATGCACGGGCGATGCATCGTCGACGTGGGCGATGCATCGGCGACGTCGGCGTGGACAAAATCGGGCTCCACATCGAGCCGCATCGTCGATGCATCGGCGATGCGGCGCGATCCACCGATCGCATCTACTCCGACCCCATCTGGGAGGCCTAGAAAATCACCGGTTGGTAACGAATATGTAAAGTAGTTAATAAAGGGTGCCCAGAAAGGGGGGGGGGAGAGAGAGAGAGAGAGAGAAAAAAAAAAAAAAAGTCAGACAGAGAAATATGTATATATATAGAGAGAGAGAGAGAGAGAGAGAAAAGAGAGAGAGAGAGAGAGAGACAGAGAGAGAGGGAGAGAGAGAGAGAGAGAGATAGAGAGAGATAGAGAGAAACCTCAGTCTTACGCCGAGGCGCATGGACGCATGCAATGCCTACCAACGGAAAATGACCCATCACATTTGTTGCGCGCGCCAAGGCAAGTGTCGAATCCGGGAGGCCTCTTTCTGCAGCACCGTTGTCCATTCGTTCCGGGCCTTCCCGCCGCGCGGACATATCGCTGCACTGCTGGTCTTAAATGCGAAGGGTTTCATGGGGTCCGTCTCTGGTGATCTCGCCACCCTCCCATACAGAAGCAATTGGCCACGAAGAAGTTGCCGATGCAGCGGTTGACATGACGCCCTCCGTAAACCAGTCTCGCTCGACACCTGGCGAATGCATGACGGCTGGATATTCAGAGTACTCCGCAAACAAAGACAATAACATCCATCCAAGCGTCTCGTCTCTGCGACGTTCAGCCAGGCCGAATTCAGACTAGACAGCAACCTGCTGATGATGGCAGAATGGAACGCGTGCAACTTTCGAGAGGTTGATAATGTCGCCCGCTTCCAAAGCAATGATCAAGCAGAAAAGTCACTCCACGCGTGCCCTATCTTTCTGGCGAGCTCATGTTTCGTGCGCCCGTCGGCGTGGCTGTTGGCTCCCAGGTATTTCATGAGCTCGGCCATTTGAATACTCTCGCCGCCAAGTGTCCGCAGCGAGTACTCTTTGCGCGCGCCAATCACTTGAAATGTCGACCGGTGCAGCTCCATACCATATCCAGCACCCGCGCGTGCAACTGCTTCGAGTAGCTCTTGAACGTACTGCTGTTGTGCGCCAGTGATCAGCGCGTCGTCCGCGTAGAGTAGAATGTCCAGACCTCCTGCTTTAAATGCTTTCGCGGCGGCTGGCGACAGCGAGCTCGCCGCGTCATGGATGGCAACTGTCATGCGCATCGCAAAGAGGCAGGGAGACAAAGGACAACCCCGCGATATGCCGGACATCTGCGGGCGCTGGCTGGACATTTGGCTGGCGTCGAGAACGCTGAGCCTCTACTCGGCGTAGATGTGTTGAACTAATATGATGTACTTTGGAGGCAAACCAAGCCGCTGGAGCGCGACCGCCATGGTCAACCCGTCTGGTAAGAACGCACGAGAAGGATGCAAGGGCCTTGGCAGGCCCTGTCAGAAACTTGCGAGCGGGGCGCGGCCAGCGAAAGCGGCCGAGGATGGGCTGAAGGGGAAGGATGAAAAGGCAACGTTGGAACGTCGTTCATTCTTGCTATGCGGGTCGACTGTGCTTCGAGCCCTCGAAGCTCGTGCCACGCCTTCTTGCGCTCGCCGCCGAAAGACAGCCCCAAGGGAGCCTCCAAGACGACTCAAGAGGCCCCCGACACGGCACAGGGGGGGGCCCCTGGACGGGGGACCCGCACGGATATGCAGACCCGAACAACTATTTCGAGCCCTCGCCGATCGTCTCCCGCCTTCTTGCGCTGACCCACTTTGCGAGAGGGGCGCGCCCTGCGAAAGTGGCCAAGGATGGACCGAAAGGGCAACTATTCGGGTTGTCGGGGATCTACTGATCCAGGTCAATGCAAGCCCAGGGGGTCAGTCGGGCTTTGCGGGATCCTGCAAGATCCTTCGGGATCCTGAACGCTAGCCCGGGTCAACGCATAGCCTCCAGCAGGATCCTGAACGCTAGCCCGGGTCAACGCATAGCCCTGCAAGATCCTGCTAGATCCGGCGGCCTGGCTGACCCCAGTTAGCAGTGACCCCCGTCTCAAAATGGGAGGATGCAAGGGTAACTTTGGAACGTCGCTCATTCTCATTATGCGGGTTGATCGTATTTCGAGCTCTCGACGATCGTCTCCCGCCTTCATGCGCTGACCCACTGACCCACTGATGGCGAGAAAATCATCGTGACGAAGCCATCCCCCCCCCCAGGCCGGTCGGCCCTGGGGGGCTTGATCAAAGTAAGAGCCTGGCGACTCCCAGAGCGGTCGCTCCAGGACTCGCCGGCCGATAAAACGTAAAGTACTGTCGACGCGCAGCCATAGTGAGGGGCAACAATAGGGAGGGATAGGCATAAGGGGGGATGCATCGACATGGAATTGGCGGTACATCGACGATAGCTCGGCGATAGGCTCCCGATCGCGAATCCGCACCTTCCTGGGCGGGATGGGGCTAGCGGGTCCCTATCGGCGATCAATGGGCGATTGGGGATCGATGCATTCCTCCCCCCCTATGCCTATCCCCCCCTATCGCTGCCCCTGACATAGGGCGCGCCAAATCAGGAACGAAGGGGCTTTCCTGACCACAGTGAGCCTCGGCCACGACTATCGGGGATGGACAGACCCCCCTTTTGTAAAACGTGGTTTAGTGAAAACGACCTGAGGCCCAAACCTGGCGGGCGCAAGTCTGGAAAATGACGGCCGCGGCGCCCTCTCGAGAACCGAAAACGGACAATTCACGAATCGACATGTCAACGTGGGGGGTTCTGTCCACCCCCGAGACTACGGCAGGTTCGTGTCGTGCCGACCCCAGCGTTGGTTTTTGATTCCGCAGGGATCGTTCAACCTTGAACGATCGGCCGCTGCCGCAACGTCCGATCGTTCAACATCGATCGATTCTGGGTCGCCGGCGGCGTTCAACCTTGAACGCCCGCGCTGGGGTCGCCGCTGGTCGACACGACGCAAACCTACCGACGGTTCCCCGACCCAGATTTGAGGAACGGCCCGAAGACCAGAGCCCCTCCGGAGCCCAGAGCCTTGACTGCAGTGGATGGCTGATGACGCCGACCTCTCTGCGCTCGGGGAGGCGTGAGACTAGGGGAGACGGAAGATCGGGGAGACGTAAGACCCGGGTACGGGGGACTCGGAAATCCCCGACGAGGTCGTCAAAAAAATGACGAGGCCGAGCCTGCATTTTGACGAGGCCTCCCGCTGCAGACATCCCACGAAACTCCTCCTCGTCAAAATCCGAGGCGCGGTCGTCAAAAAACGATGGCGAACCCGAGTCCTGGCAAACCCGGGTCTTACGCTCCCCCGAACTAGGGGAGACGGAAGACTCTGGTTCGGGGGACTCGGGTTGGCCTGACGGGGCCATCGTGCAAATGACGAGGCGCACTCTGAACTTTGACGCGAGCTCCCGCTGTGAACGCCCCACTAAGACTGGACCGTCAGAATCCAGGGCGCGCTCCTCAGAAGGCGACGGCAAACCCGAGTTCCGGCGTACTCGAGACTTACGCGTCCCCGTCATCTCGAGCTCTCGACGATCGTCTCCCGCCTTCTTGCGCTCCTCCTCCTCCCGGCGGCGCTTCTCGTCGCGCCGCCGCTGCAGCTCCTCCTCGCGCCTCCTGTGGTCCTGCGCGCGGGGCGCGCCGGCCGCTCTCCGCGCGCGCGCGCCTCCTCGGGGCCGGCGCCCTTCGGGGCGGGCGCCTTCCTCCTCTTCATCCTCCTCCTCCTCTTCCTCCTTCTCCTCCTCCTTCTCCTCCCTCCTCCAGTCCTTCTGCTAAATGATTTCTCCCTGTCGCGGGCGGGCCGGGCGTTTCGCCTGAGACTTCCTCATCACTTATGACTCTGGAGCTACAAGATTGGCAACAGTTTCACAGATGGAGGGTGGGTCGTTTTCAAAATGTGGCTCTCGCCTTAGCGCCGCGCACATTCGTCTCAAAAAACTGCAAAGGGTTCACGGATTGAGGGCGAGTCGTTTTGAAAATGTGGCTCTCGCCTTGGCGCCGCGCACATTCGTCTCACACATTTGCAAGAGTTTGGCGGATTGAGGGCGGTTCCTTTTCAAAATGTGGCTCTCGCCCTAGCGCCGCGCACATTCGTCTTAAACTTCGCAAGAGTTTCGCGGATTCCCATGATCAGCGTACCAGAAGTGATGTTTTGGAAGGAGTCAGGCTTATGGGGGTGCACAAATTATATCAATTCGCGGTGAAGTCCCAGGAATGGCTTTCTGGCGCGAGTCAGGAGTGTCAAGACGCAACAATCAAGATGATCCGTGCCGATGGAATCCCGAGAACAATGTTTTGGCATGCTTCAGGGTCTTCAAACAAATTGTCTTCCAACGAGGCAGTTCCCTCAGTAAGAATAAACCAGTGGCCTATGAAGAGAGAGAGCTTGGAGGGAGGGTTTATTCCAACATCGTTGATGCCCCTTGGGTTTACACTGCTCCTCCTCCTCCTCCTCCTCCTCCTCCTCCTCGTCCTCCTCCTCCCTGCTCCTCCTCCTCCTCCTCCTCCTCCTCCTCCTCCTCCTCCTCCTCCTCTCCTCCTCCTCGCTCCTCCTCACTTCTCCGCGGTCTCGTGTGCCTCCCTCCTCCTCCTTCTCCTGGCCCTCTTCCTCCTCCTTCTCCTCCTTCGTCCTCCTGCCCCTCCCCGGGCTGTGGTGCTACATCTGTAGTGCTGCCCCCACCTCTGGCTGTGAGGGTCGTGTACCTTGCTTCTGTGGATAGCCGATCCGATCCGAAGCTTCCTCTCCCCCTCCGCCGAACTCCCCCCTCCTCCTCGTCCTCCTCGTCCTCCTCGTTCCTTTGCTCACCCACTCCCCTCCTCCTCCTCATCATCATCCACTTCCTCCCCCTATTCAATCTCTTCCTCCACGCTCCTCCTCTCTCCTCCCCTGCCCACGCTCTCTTTACGATTTCACATGCTGAATGCTACTCTCCTCCCCCCTGGCTCCGTCCGGACGATGGCCGTTTCTCTCCACGTACTGGCGTTGTCCTTCAATCCGGGTGTTTCCGGTGCTTCAAAAATGGTGCTCCTGCTGTTGCGTGGGCCCCATTTTTGGACCGGGGATTTGCTCCCGTCGTTCAGGATGGCGCGTTCGCCCCGGCGCGGGCCACTTGTTTGGATCCGAATCCGTTCTCACCGTTGTCGACCCCCTCATTTCCCACCTTCCGCCTTCCCCTGGTCCTCCTGCTCCTCCCGCTCATTCCACTCCAATGCCTGCTGCTGCTGCTGCTGCTGCTGCTGCTGCTGTTCGTCCTCATCCTCCTCCCTCCGTCCACATCCTGCGTTTCCCTCTCTTTTTCCTCTTGCTCATCCTCCTGCTCACCGCCGCATCCTCCTCCTACGTGCACAACTCCCCGTTCCCGATTGCGCATACCAACATGGAGTCCAGTGGGGAGTTCCAGGTCCGCGGTGAAACGCGTGCACGGATAGAGAACACATCAGCGCAGTGGGAAGGACTGGGAGGGAGGGATAGGACATAGGATGTCAGCTGTGGCGCGACCACACCTATGGTAGGTTTGTGCGGCGTCCGCGCGCGCAAAGATTTTGACACCCGGTCAATCGTTCAGCCTTGAATCGATCGAGGCCCCGCTCGCTCAAGGTTGACTTCAATCGGGGTGTCCATCGGCACTTCCAAGTCGCAGAACTCAACCTAGAACACCTTCGCCGGCGTCGACGGCGCGCCAACGCCGCACGAACGTACCCTAGGATCGGAAAAAAGAGGAGGGGGAGGAGGGCGGAGGCGGAGGAGGAGGAGGAGGAGAAGGAGGAGGAGGAGGAGGAGGAAGGGGGGGGAGGGAGGAGGAGGAGGAGGCGGGGGAGGTACGGAGGAGGAGGAAGTGGGAGTTAGAGTAGGAGGGGGAGGAGGAGGAGGAGGAGGAGGAGGAGGAGGAGGAGGAGGAGGAGGAGGCGGAGGAAGAGAAGCTGGGGAAGAGGAGCAAGGGCCGTAGTTTCTCCTCCTCCCTCTCGCCCTCCTCCTCCTGCCGCCGCAGGAGGGCGCGCGTCGCCGCGCGCGCCCGTTTGAGATCGACGGGGCGACTGGGAGGTGCTCCTCTCATCGTCGGCTGGCACTCAGAATTGGCGGCGCGCACAATTCGAGGGCACACAAACATGGATTAGCGATCCATGGATTTGGCGCGCGGTCGCCAAAGCAAGGGATCGGGGGAGATGCCCTCCCCACCATGCGGAAGGTGCCGCCTCGTTCGGCGTCGGAGAGCGCGATGCCCTATGGAAGCGGGACCCGTTGCTAATTCACGCCCCCTTGATCCATGTATGCGATCGCCTGAACAAGGTGGGATAGGCCAAAAGGGGGCAACTACGTACGGTGTTCGGGGGTTGACCAATAGGTCTAGTTGTCGATACCCTGGGAGAGTCCCATCGGCTGCGCCTCCTCGATTTGGAGTCCCGAAACGGTGCGGTGACAGACCGTGCGGTGACCTCGAAACCCCCCAAGACCTCACCGCACGGTCCGTCACCGCACGGTCTTGGGACCCTGGAGGCCCCTGTCACCCGAGACATCCTCGGAGAAGGACTCGAGTCCCAAAACCGTGCGGTGACCCCGAATCCCCACCGACTCACCGCACGGTGTGGTCACCACACCGTTCGGGGGCCCCCGACTCGAGAGCTTTCTGGGAATGCTCGGAACACCCCGCACGGCTGCTGGAGGCCCGAACGCCACCGGGGCAAACGTTGGCTGGCCACGCGCAACGCGGGGTAAGGTCGGGTCGGGCGAAAGTTGTATGGCGGGCTCCTGCATTAGAGTGCAGGTGCATAGGGCGGTGCTTGCAGGGTGCTTGCAGGGCCCTGGGTAGGGCCTTTACCCAGGGCAAACCTTGTATATTCAATAAGCCCTTGGGTAAGGATTTCTAAAATCAAAACAAAACCAGGGGCAATCATAATCAAACCAGGGGCAAACCAGGAGCTAGGAAATGCTTCGGCCGTTGAGCCGAAGCACTTCCCAGCTCCTCGGTCTCGTCTCTCAGTCCGTCCTTCCTCCCACTGGTCCGTTCCCCCTTTCCTTCACCCCCGCCGTTTCTTTCTCGTCTCCTCGTCCTCCGCGCCCTCCTTCCGCCACCTCCTCGCCCTTCTTTCCCCCCACTCCCCTCTGCCCTCCTCCTTCACCTCCCACGCCCTTCATGCCCCCCCCCTCTTCGGTTCCTGGCGATGTCGTTGGTGTGTCTCTCCCGTTCTCTCCTCCACGTCTGCCGCTCTCCCTCCCGCTGTCGGACTCCCCACCCTGCCCTCCACCACCCCCTCCCCGCGGGGGCGCGCGTCCAGCGCCTCGAACTTGACCCCGTCGGCGGCGGGGCGGGCGGCCCGCGGCGACGACGAGGGCGGGGGACGACGACGACGACGAGGACCACGACGCCGTCCTCCTCCTCTTCTCCTCTTCCTCCTCCTCCTCCTCCTCCTCCTCCTCCTGTTCCTCCTCCTCCTCCTCCTCCTCCTCCCGTGGACTCCGACGGCGACGGCGCCGAGGGCGACCCTATTTCAACATAGGGCGATGGTGACTACGATGAGGGTGGCGCTGATGCTACCCTCATCGCAGTCACCATCGCCTTCATCTCAGTGGGCATGGTTACGACTATGATGATAACACTCTCTGACTCGACCCGTTTGTTTAATTTTGTTTGCATTTGTACTCGAGTGAGGCGCCTCGTTTTCTAGATGTGATCCAACGCAGCACTCATCGATCCCTGCGTGAGTGCTGCACCCGTCGTCGGGCAAACCCGACTCGCTGGCATGGATGGCCATGCCTTTCCGATAATCTTCAAACTCAAGGCCGAACCTCCTCCCTCCTTCATCCCACACCCGTACTCCTTCAGTTGCCTCGTTCCTCGTTCATCGCAGACTTGGCGGGGGGGGGGCCAGCCAGGCTCTGACAGGCCGCGTGCACTGAAGCTGTGCTCTGACTCTGGCGACGGGGGGGGGCATGCATCTACTTCTTAATGGCCTTCTTCTTGAGAAGGCCGCCCCCCCCCGCGCCGCCTGCGCCTGCCGACGAGGAGGCGCTTGAAACCGAAACGGCGGGCACAGCAGTTGACTCGAGACTCCTCGGACTCAAGTCTTTCATCATCTTGATATTGCCGAGCTCTGACCCCTCGAGGGCCATTGAAACACGTTTCTGCAGGCTGGCAGGCAGGTCCTTGAGCTTCGCGCCATAGCGCTTGGACACTGCCTGCACACACAATTCTAAAGATTTCTGGCGGGAAGCCTTCGGGGCGGCACAAATGCAATTGGCTAAAAGAAGGGACGACACCGTGACCGCCAGGCTGGCATTGGTCTCGGTGGACACCGCGTGGATATCGATCAACTCTGAGAGCTCAGCCGCGGCCTCATCGTTCAACCACTTCACCTTGGACCTGTTGGCGCGAAGGTACTCCACAACACGCTCAGTGGTCGGGGCCGCGGCCAAGTGCTTCTCGAAGAGCCGCATCAGGTTCTCGTGCTCTGTATTTTGACCAGCGTCGTAGATGAAGGACAGCTTCCCTTTGAAGTCCCACTTGTCAAGGGACTCCATCAGTATATCTCTGTACGTAGAAATGAAATCCATAGCCTCTTTCAGCACAGACGTCTTCTTCATGACGGCGAAGTTGATGGCCCATAGCTTCTTCACCTCGTCCTCGCACTTGTTGAAGTCATCGCGGTTGCGGAAATCATTGTCGACTGAGCTGGCGTCGATGAGCAGGCCACTCATCTCGATGAGGCCGCATGGCTTGCCGTCGCGGCCGTTGGCACGCACTCTCTCGAGACCTTTGAGGGTCCTGGCCGCGAAGAAAAGCATCGCCACCTCCTTGGGGATGTGACTCTCGAACTCCTTGGCAACGGCGAGGAAGTTCTCGCTGCAGTGGGCCGAATTCACAACAGAAGAAGTGAAAGAGCGAAGCGAGATGGAAATGGGCACGTTGGACAATGATGTCAACGTCGCGCCCAAGTATTTGTCGAAGTCCTCGGGCAGTAGCTCTGGCCTCGCAGCGTCGAGTGTCAGGTCGCACTCTGCATCCTTCTTGTGCAATTCTGCCCAGTCCCTCAGGCCAGCAGCGATGTCGCCAGTGACGGGATACTTCGTGAAGCTCTCCAGCGCAATCTCGACGAGCTTGAGCTTGGCCACGAGGTTCCGAAGGGTGACAGACGTCGGCACGAGTATTTTGAGCAACGTGCAGCAGCGAGTGAACCACACCAGATCCTCGGCATCATCGTCCGAAGCCTCATTGTGAAGGACCCTGGAGACGATTCCCTCAGTGATCTGGGTAACAAATGAGCACGCGCATCAGTTCGACTGGGGGTTGATTGGACTTGTTCGGTCGGACGGGGGCTGGCGGGAACGAGTGGGGGAAGGCGGCAGCCTAGTCCAATTTTCGTGAATCGCTGTGCACTAACAACTGAACGCAAATCATATAGCACAAACCGTTTTGAGTGCCAAGCTTAATCAGAGAACTGCAACGTGGAACCGATCAGACTCTGCTGGGGAGGAGAGGCAGTCCGGCGCACACCAGAGAAGCCGGGTGGGCCAGTTTCAGCGGAAGGAACGAATCCTTGGCGAAGGGCATGGCATGGGGACGCACCCGTTTCCAATTTCGAATGGTTTTTCAGCCACAGGGGCGTTTGGGTTCACGCGGGTCCGTTTGGGCTCCCCAGACAAACGCGGCGGCAACGCCATTCTGACAATCAAGACCCTACCGTACATGGCGCCCGTGCGCGCGATCGCGGGCAGACCCTCTAAACCTACAGTGGGTCACCCGCGGTCCTCCTGGACCGCCAACGGCCCAGCATAATTTATAACGAAAACATTTGAGCATATGAAGGGCCTACGGGCCACCTGGCCCCCGAGCCCCGAGCATAGTGGGCCCACCTGACCGACAACGGGATATCCTTCCTTCCTGAACATACAAGGGGCCTTCCTGAACCTTCAACGGGGCCCTCCTCGTCCTCCAAGACTCCTAAACATACGCAGGGTCTTGTTATAACGACAGCGGTTTTCCCTTTTTCCTCCCTCATTCCTCTTGAAGATATCGGAGTTCTGAACTGTGCCCCATTAGATCCCCGCTGTGATCGGTGACCGATGATGTCCCTGCTGCGACGGGTGGCCGACCAGGCCCCACCGTGCCGCGTGGCCGAATAAGCGCCCGCCGTGGTGCGTGACCGACGAAGGTCGGCCATGATCGGTCTAGGTGCCCACCATGACGGGCGACCGATGTGGTCAATTCCGTTACTGGTGACATATTAGGTCCCCGCTACAGGCGGCGACCGATCAGGCCCCCGCTGCAACGGTGATTTATGTGGTCCCCGCAATGACGGGCGACCGACTGCGACCCCGCTATGGCGGGTGATCGAGGAGGCTCACGCCGTGATGGGTGACCGATTATGTCCTGGTCTTCGCCATGACGGGTGACCGATTAAGTCCCCATGACGATGGGTGCGCGACTAGGTGCCGCTATGACGGGTGACCGAATATGTCGCCGTCTTGCAGCGCATTCATATGTACGCGTCGGACGTTAAACTTGGGAGCCGAATCGGCCACCACCTCGGGCCCACATCAGTTTGCATGCCAACGTGGCGACTTCCCCTTGCAGTCGCATGTAGAAACAAGCGTGCGCGCGTCGGCCTCTTGCGGGCTGCGCCAGGACATGGACGCGTGAAACACGACATGTTAAGCTGGAAATCAAGTCGCGCGCCGCTGAAGGACCACTTCGGTTTCCATGCCAACGCGACAGCATGGCGGCTGCCCTGCTGCGGACACCGCAGACGCCACCACTTGCGAGAGCGCGCGTGCGCGCTGGCGCATTGCACGCTACACCAATGCCAGGACACGTCAACCACGCATGTTCCGTTGGAAATCAAATCGGTCACCGCTAGGCGTTAATTTAATTGCCCAGGCCAGCATGGCGACTGTCTTACTGCGGACATCACAGAACCACCGCGTGCGAAAGCGCGCGCACGTTTGTCGGCTGCACAAATAGATGGACGCGTAAAACAAACAACCGCATGTTCAGTTGGAGAGCAAATACGCCACCGCTAAGGGCCCATGTCGGGTTGAAGGAACACAATTACAAGTGTCTTATTGCGGGTATGCGGGAACCACCATGCGCAGGCGCGCGCCAATGCTATGTACGCTGCGCCAGTAGACGGGCACGTCGAACCGCATGCCAAGTTGGAACTCCAATCGGTCACCGCTAAGGGCCCACTTCAGTTCCCAGGGCGACGCGGCGACTTTCCGATTGCGGGCAATACAGAACCCGCAGCGCGCGAGAGCGCGCGCGCGCGCGTCGGCACGTTGCCGTTGAACGCTGCGCGAGTCGACCTCCGCGTAACACAACGCATGTTAAGTTGGAGATCGAATCGGGCACCGCCGCTGAGGGCTCACTTCAGTTTCCAAACCAACGTGGCGATTGTCCCATTGCGGAGGATACAGGGGCGACCACGCGCAAGAGCGCGCGCGCGCGGGCGTCGGCGCGTTGCGCGCTGCACCAGCAGACGGACGCGTAAACCACGCATGTGGAGTTGGACATTCAATCGGTCACTGCCAAGACTTCGCTTCTGTCTCCAGGCGAACGCGGCGATGGTTCACATGCGGCCAATACGCACCACCACGCCAGAACGCGAGCGCGCGCGCCAGTGCGTTGCTCGCAACACCAATAGACGGAATGTTTGTTGTGGTGTGAACCAGTTCAATTCGTGTACCGCTCAAAGGGGCCACATCACCTCCCAGGCCAAAGCGGCGACTTTTCCATTGCGGACGATACAGGCGCCACCGCGCGAGAGGGCGCGCGCCCGCGTCGGCGGGCTGCGCGCTGCACGAACAGACGGGGGCGCACTACAAGCAGTGGGCTGGAGTGGGAAATCCAAACCCAAGTGGCCACCCCGAACAGTTAGTCTTTATCTAGTCCCAACGACAGCGTGGCGACAGCCCGACTGCGGGCAACGCAGCGCAGGATGCACAACTCGCGAGGGCGCGCGCGCGCTCGTCGGCGCGTCGCGCGCTAGACCCTTCAACGGGCACGGGAATGCACCGTGCCAGCCTGGAAATCAATGCGGCCACCGCTAAGGGTCCCCCAGTTGCCAGGCCCACATGGCGACTGCCACCTTGCGGACAAGGCAGGAACCCCCATGCGCGAGAACGCGCGCGCGCGTCGGTGCGCTGTGCGCTCCCCCCATAGACGGGCACGTAAAAACCGCATGTTCGCTTGGAGCTCGAAGTTGCCACCGCTGTGGGTTCACTTCAGGCCCCAAGCAAACGTGGCGACTGTTCGATTGCGGGCAATGCAGGTACCGCCGCCTGCGGGCGCGCGCGCGTCACGTCTCAACGCGTTTCGCGCTGCGCCGATCCCGCGGCGCGCGCAACACCGCATGTTAAGTGTGAAATCGAATCGGCCACCGCCAGGGGGGGCTTCAGTTTCCACGGCAGCATGGCGACTGCCTTGTTGTTGCCGTTGCAGAGACCACTCGCGAGCGCGCGCGTCCGGTGCTTTGTAGGAAGCACCATCGGCGGACATGCGAAAAAAACGCCTGTCCTAGTGGAACCCAATCGGCCACCGCCAAGGGCGCACTTCAACTCCGAAGCCAACGTGGCGACTGCCCTACAGCTGGCAACGCAGCCGCCACCGCGCGCGAGAGCGCGCGCGCGCGACGCGCGCATCGACGCGCCGCACGCTTGACACGCAGACGGACGCGTAATGCCGCAAGTTGGGTTGAAAATGCAAGAAGCCACCGACAAGAGTCCACTGCAGTTCCCATGTCAGCATGGCGGCCGTCCGATTGCGAGCACTATTGGGGCCACCGCGCGCGAGAGCTTGCGCGCGTCGGCGCGTTGTGCGCTGCGCCAATAGGCCGACACGTGAAACAACCCATGTGAAGTTGGAAAGTTGGTCGAGAAGAGTTTCTTCAGGCCATCATGGGGGCAACCTTATTGCTGTCAAAGCCACCGCGCGCGCGAGAGAACGCGCGGCGCGTTGCACGCCGCACCAATAGGCGGTCACGTAAAAACCGCATGTCCAGTTGGAAATCCAATCGGTCACTGCTGAAGGTCCACGCCAGTTTCCAGGCCAATTTGGCCACTGTCCCACTGCGGCAACACAAAATCACCCGCGCGCGAGATCGCGCGTTGTTCACAAAAAAGACAGACTTGTAAAAAAAACACATGCTGGGTTAGAAATCAAATCTGTCACCACCAAGGGTTCGCTTCCGTTCCCAGACCAAAGCGACGATGTGCTATGTTCGGCAATGGGCATCACATCAACCACCACGCGCGAGAGCGCGCGCGCGTCGGCGGCGCGTCCTGCACATCACCATTAGGTGGTCACGGTAAACCGTATGTTAACTTAGACATCCAATATGTCACCGCTAAGGTGCCACTTCAGTTTCCAGGCCAACATGGCGATTGCTCCATTGTGGACTGTGGACAATGAGGAAATTACCCCTCGCGCGCGAGCGTCGGCGCGTTGCTCGCAGCACCATTCGGTGGTCACGTAAAAAAAGCATGTCGGGTTGAAAATCGCATCTGTCACCGCCAAGGGTTCACTTCAGTTTCTAGGCCAGCATAGCGAATGTTCTATTGTGGACAATACAGAAATCGTGCGCGCGCGATTTTTACATTGTCCACACCAGAAAAATCGCGCACGCCATGTAATCAGCACCAACAGGGAGACACGCGAAACAACATGCATGTTACTTTGGAATTCCGATCGGTCGGTCGGCGCCAAGGTTTCAGTTCAGTGTTCAGTCCCCAGGTCAGCGTGGCACATGCCCTCTATTGCGGGCAAGGCGGGAGCACCGCTCGCGCGCGCGCTGGCGCCCTTGCCATTATGCAAATGCACGAACACGTGGAAAACACATGAGGTGTTGGAAATCAAATCGGTCACCGCTGAGGGCCCACTTCAGTTTCCAGGCCAACATGGCGACTGCCCTATTGCTGACAGGCACCGCCACTCCCGAGAGCCCGCGCGCGCGTCGGCCCGTTGTGTGCCGCGCCAACATACGGACGCGTAGGCGTAAACGCCGCGAGTTCAGTTTGAGCTCCAATCGGCCACCGCTGATGTCGCACGTTAGTGTCCAGGCCAACATTGCGACCGTCCGATTGCGGACAAGATTGGGGCCAGAGCGCGCGAGACCGCGCGCGCGCATCGGCGCGCTGTGCAAATAGACGGACACGTGCAGCACGCATGTCCGTTTAGAAGTTGGAAACCGAATCGGTCGCCACCAAGGGTTCAGTTCGGCTCCCAGGCCAACATTGCGATTGTCTTAGTGCGGGCAATGCAGAAACCGCAACGCGCAAGAGCACGCGAGTCGGCACGTTGTGCGTTGCACCAGTGGGCTGGCGCATAAAAGCGCATGGCGGGCCTCACCGCGGCTGGCGTTTTTTTTTGGGGACATGCAACAACGCCCATCCATTGTCTATTCCATCCCCCGATAGCGCTATGTACGGTGGCACCTTAGCCAACGAGCCGATATGGCTACTTCCCTAGGTTGGACAGAACGGAACTACTGAAACCTCCGCCGCGGCTGGCCGATGGCACGCGCCAGCGGCCACCTGCAACGACCACCGCCACCGAACCCCAAGGCCCCAAGGTTCCCTCGAGCTTAGAATACCCATGGGTCATCCCACTGGCGCTCCGCAGGGTCAAAGTAACCCCCCTTCCAACACTTAGTGCAACAAGCACGTGATTTTGCAGTTTCGCTTCTGTCGGGCGTTGGAAATCGGTTCTAATGTGTCTTGGGGGAGCCCCGCGACAGAACCAAGACAGCCCCAAGATCCAAGACGGCCCCAAGCCCCAAGAGCGCCCCCGAACGCACATGGTTTACCAACAGGGCCCCAAGAGGCGACCTAGGGGGATTTAGAATCTAGAGGGCGACGCTGGTATGGCCCCCCATTCATAGATCGATATCCTCAAATCGGCCCCTGCATTGAATTGTACCCGAGGTTTCGGCCCACACGTGCCTCCTGAGTGCCCCAGCTAGCTTGGATATTGCTCAGCTCCAAGATGGCTCCAAACCCGCTTTAAGATGGCCCCGAGAGGCCCCCCCTCCCCCACCCCCATTCCCCACCATAGGCCCCGACTGCTAAAGAGAGCAACGGGCCCGCGGAGGCCTCCCCCTCTGGAGACTCTGGAGATTCAGGGGCACCCTTCAAGCTAAAGCAAGCCCGCACGATCGTGGAACCAATGACCCCTGCCATAAGACAGGTTGTAGTCCGCACAGCCCTTCGAAAACGCTCACGGACAGCACTTGAGCGCAAAGGCCCTTGAAAACCCAGTTGCAAAAACAGTTACGATTAACGGCAACGCAACTTGCAGTGACATGTGGATGCGTGTCTGTTGCCATGCAGTACAGGCGTATATCATAAGAGACCCCATCATCGAAATATCACCGAGCTCAAAGTTAAGCAGACCACGGCCTCGACCGAACCAAGGGCAGGCTTGTAGACGTCGACGTTGGCCACAATGAAGAGGATCAGGTCCTTGGCGGCCGCCTGGAAGCCGCGGTGGACCTCCTCCTCGAAGTCGGAAGCGTCACCGTAGATACACAAGGAAGCAAATCTGTCGACCACGCCAGTGTGCTCAGTGAGGTCGACCATCATGTTGAAGGCGTCCACCCGCGGATCCGTAGCCTCAGCCGCCTCAGCCTCCCCCTCGGAAGGCTTGGCTTCGGCATGGCCCTTGCACAACGACATGACCTTCCCCTGGAAGGCCGAGTTGGCGCCATCGATCTCGTTCGCGATTGCAGTTGGGTCCGTGCTAGGAAACATCTCAGCCAACTTGTCCCATGCGAGCTTGATGGCGTTCGAGTTGCATGAGCCCTTGAGGCCTGCAGCCGTGGCGAGGTTGCGAAGGCGTGGCGAAGCCATCTTGATCGCAGCCATCATCTTCTTCGCAGTGGTGCGAAGCTCTCCTGACACGGCCCCCCCTGCACGAACGGTCTTGAGGACGTCGCCCGCGACGATCATCATCGAGAGGTCGATGTAAGCCTGCTTGAACAAACCGTTCTTGATCTGCACCTCGCACTTCGTCTCCCCGCGCTCGTACGTAATCGTTTCGGCATCGTCGAACACGAAGGGCGCAAAGTGCTGCAAGGCCGACCGCACCTCCTCGATCATGGCCACGCAGTTGTCCTCATGCTTCGCGTCGAGGCAGATCCGCTCCACCATGTCCACCACGATGCTGTTCTGCGTGCGGGTGAGCAGCGCGATGGCCGTCTCGGCCGTGGGATTGCTGTCGGTGCACCCCGAGGATAGCAAGGCCATCCCCAAACACATGCGTGAGAGCGGGAACCAGCCAGGGGGCTGAGCATCTGTGTCGGGGACGATGTCGATTGGGCATTCGGCGAGCTTCAACATGAGCGAGGGGTCAATGGACGCCAATTGGAACGATGTCTGTTGGATAATCTGCACGAGGAGGGGACATTTCAAAGATAGCACCGTCTTCCGATCATCATCCGAGAACACCTGGTTGACAAAATCAGCGGGGGCCTGCTTCAGCTCATCAAATATACGTTTACGATCCTGCATCTCGCGCGCCAGGATGGTGACCTCCTCAGACAGCTTCAGGCAGGCCTCATCACTAGGGAACTTGGCGAGCTCGCGAGCCGACTTGACGAGAGCAGTGGTGGCGGCCTCGTGAGTTCGATTCCTAGGGCGGTTGTTCCACTGCTGCTCCGCATCATGGACGTCCATCGCCTTGGCCCGCCTGAGCAAGGCCCTGCCCACGGCAGCGTCTTTGGGACTACACTTCTTGTTGGCCTTGCCCTTCGAGGCCACAGAAATCCCCACCAATTGCGTTAACCCTAGCGCCAAAACGGCGCCGCCCATTAGGTGTGTTTGTTCTTAAAACCGCATGCGTTTCACTCGGGCACCCGGCACCAAACGAAGAACAACGCGTAACAAAACAAACACGAATGCCCATGCAAAACTTACAATAGAGCTACATTGGAGGGAGATTTCTGTGCCCTACACGCACCCCAGCCACAGAGCCGCCAGTATCGTCCGCGTAGTCGTCGTCGCCGTCGCGGGCCACGCTGAGCTCCACGGCGCTGCCACGAGAGTCGCGAGACTTGGCGTCGAACGGCAACACAAACACTCCTGGCCCAGCGGAAGAAGGAGACTGCATCGGCGTGGCCCGCTGCGGCACCTCGGACTCTGCTGCATCGGCGTCGGACTCGGCGACGTCCTCCATGTTGGCCACGTCCTTGTCATCCATGTCGTGGCTCCGAGCTCGCAGCGCAGAAGGGGCCTTGCTAGTCAGTCGCCTGACCTTCCTCTGCTGCTGGTAGGCCTCATCAGCAAGGTCTTCATCAGCATGCTCCTCCACTCTCTTGTTGGTTGCACCGCTCTTGACTCCGCGCCGAAACCTGTAATCTGCAAGCTGAGGGTTCGGATCATTGACCACCCACACGCCCATGGCGCGAAACCTGGTGTCCCTGGAGATCTCTGCAGCGGGGTACTTATGGCGAATCTTCTCGATGACCTCATCTTCCACATCGGAGCGAGCATAGGGCACCTTGTAGATCTTGCAGAAGGTCGAGAGCTTGTAGAAGCCGCCCTCCTCGAATGAGTCCACGTAGCTCTCCTCGAAGGACTCGGTCCAGCATTTGAATGTCTTCTTCTCCTCGTGTTTGAACTTCCCTTCTTTCCTGACGCGATCGCGCCGAAGGAGGCCGAATCGAGTGTCTAAGGTTGGGTTACTTTTCTTCTCGTCCACCAGCTCCTGGAGTGCAGTCGAAAAATCGTCGTTTGGTGTCCCAGCAGTGGTGGCACTCTCTGCCTGATAGCCTGATCTGGCCAGTCACGGAGCTCCGATCATACTTCACCCACTTGACCAAAGCGACGCCATCGCCGTCGCGATCGATGTCACGGCTGGTCTGCCCACAGAGACAGCATTCTGCAGGATCAGCTTCTGCGATCTCTTCCTGGATAGTTTTCGGCTTCTTCCGAGTCTGAGTCTGAGTCTGAGTGGCCGTCTTCTTGGCGTGCAGGCCGCCCGCACACGACTTGGGATACACAACTGTCTTGCCCATCGAACTGGAAACTGGAATCCGAGATACCGAAATGAATATGTTGGCCTGTAGGCTGGCCAATCTGGAAAGCTGCAGACGCAGCGCGTCGCAGCCTTCTCCAGGCCAAAATGGCTGCGAACGAACATAGTATGGTATGATCGTGCAATCGTGCTGTTCATAATACTAGGTGCGCATGCCTATGGACGCCCAGACGGCCCAAATATTTAGAACATGTTGTTGGCGGCCT
Organism: Prorocentrum cordatum; assembly: GCA_963575745.1. NCBI lineage: Eukaryota > Dinophyceae > Prorocentrales > Prorocentraceae > Prorocentrum > Prorocentrum cordatum. Next base: position 83,097 of record CAUYUJ010017189.1, on the reverse strand, counting down.
GCGTTTTGATGCCATCGATTGACGCATGAATGTTTTGTTTGTTTGTTTGCACGGTTGCATTGTTGCTTGGCAGCGTACGTGGGCCTCTCCTCTGGGCCCTGCACCATTAACCTTTCAATGCTAAACTTGTTCTAGGGGGACGGCTTTACTTGCAGAGTATTGAGTGCCCCAGACATCGGAGATGAACAAAGACGAAGTTGGTAAAACAACTAACTCACTAATGGCGCTATCAAGTCCTCAGGGGCCCAGAAGGAGGGCCCGCTTGACCTCTCGAGAGAAGTGAGAAGGATTCGATGGCAATGCCTGCGGCGGCCGCACGTCTCTTGGCCATGAAGGTGGCGAGGCCACGTGCTCCGCGACTCAGTCCGTCGACTGACTCACGCTCAATCGAGCTCAAGCGCTGAGCAGCATCAAAAATCAAACAGCGGCGCGAGCCAAGTTCAGTCCGATCTGCGGGCTGCGACGTTTTCGCATCTGCAGCTCGCGCCCCTGCCACCTAAGCTCGCACCCCCTGGCGCGGGGACCTTGCACAACCCAAAAGTACAGTTCTGAACAGAGCTTTGTTCAGAAGATTGCATCTGAACAAACCTCTGAACAATTCCTGTTCAGAAGAATTGTTCTGAACACATGTGTTTTTCAAGGAAACGGCGAGTTCTGAACAAACGCGTGTTCAGAAGAGGGGGGCTGTTCAGAAAAAGATGGGGTTCTGAACAGACTGTTGTTCAGACGTTTGGGCGGCCCTGGGCAGGCCCAGTTCGGGCCCTTCGGCGGTGCAACTTCTGTTTCCTTGGGTGGGTGAGCGAGCTTAGGCTAGGGCTTCGGCGGCGCAAGGTTTCCACCGCGAGCGGACCCATGGCGGGCAGCCCGCAACCGGTATGACGTCACCTCCTCGAGCCCCCCTTTCTACTACTCGCTACTCCAGTTCTCCCCCCATCCCGACCCTATGGCATCATCATTGCACGCAGCATGCAAGCCAGAGACAAGTGGCGCACTGGAAACTCGTTGCCTAAGCTCCAGGCGGTCCAGGGGCAGGATCTCCAGAGGATGCAGCAGCGCCTGCATCTGGACGGAGCATCTCGACAATCGTATTCAAGATGTCTTGCTCAGCAAGGGGGATGTCAGGTCGACGAGCCCACTCCTGGGCAACTAAAAAATTATGCGCTCGCAACTCGGCTGGCAGCCGAGGAATACACCTGATGTGAACCTTTCTCACGTCGGAGAGTTTGGATGAATCTCGCATTCGGTGCTCCACCCGCCACTCTCCTTTCGGAATCACACCGTCACATATGACGCACTTCGCACGGCCAGTGGGGGCCATGCCGTACAACGTGAGGCCTCCTCTTGGGAGTTCAGGGCCTGGAGGGCCTGGAGGGCCTGGGCCTTCGCCGACAGGCTCCACAGGAGCTGGAGCTGGCAGTGGCGGAGCTGGCACAGGAAACGGCTCTGGGTCGGCCTCGTGTGGGCCATCACCAGGATCAGAGTCAGCGCAACTCTCACTAGACATATCAATGTTATCACACAAGGACTCTTCTCCAGAGTCATCATGGTACTCGCATCGGTCGGCCTCGTCTAACGGGTCGGGGGGTTCGCCAGCCTTCGTGACGGGAGCTGGCTCATCTTCCATTTCAACGGGTGCCATGCCGAACGGCAACCATGGGGCAGGGGCAGGGTCCTCTTTTGTCTTGGCCTTCTTTTTGACTGCGACCAGGCTCAGATTGAAATCAAGAAGCTGCTCTAAACGATAGGCGAACTGTCTATTGTGTTCCCGTGGCGCCCTGATCGGCCTGCAGATCGCACAACTTAATTCATCGATCTCATCTCCCCCGTGATCTTCCTGGGCTCTGGCACGCATGATAAAGCGTTTCAGAAATACATTGAACGGCAACGAAACTAACTGAACTCCCCCATCCGTCTGTGGCCCCCAGTTGCCACTGGCGTACTGGCTGACCCTCACGATCGTGAAGTATTCACCACCAGCCCCAAATTTGAAAGTGAGCATCCCGCACTCATGCACACCCAACGCACTCAAGCAAATATGAAGTGGTAGAGATCCCTGGGTACCAATCCTGTTTTGCACCAACGCAGCATACAGATTCTTGGAACCTGTGGTGGACGAAGACCCCCCTGAACCCCCTCTTGTGAGCCTTGTGGGGCTGATTGGGTGGTCTGCAACGTGTATTGCTATGAGCACGCGATACACACATGGCATACACTATAACAATGTGTGGGTGTTGCTTATCATACACTATTACATGTGGCATTGAATCGGAAACCAATACTCGTTGCCCCACCCCGTTTTCGCGAACGAGTTTGGTTTGAACCACGCCCCCAAGGAAATCCGAATGACATTGCTTGAAAAAAAACCTCGCGGGGCAAAGGGTGGACTGACTGAACGAGGGCGGGGCGGCCTTCGCCACGAGACCTAGGACCTGTGACCACACGGGCAAACCCAGGTTCTTCTGGGCAAATCCCACCGCACTTCTCTGCACACCCCATGCCGGCTGGATAAGACATGCCATTGGGACATTCCTCTGGGTCGTAGTCGAAGAGGCGCTTGGCTTCCTCCTTGATCCAGTTGTCTGTTGGTCACATTGATAAGGGACGGCTTCAGGCCGCAACCAACCGACTCCAACTGAGCACCAGCCTTCCAAAACCTGGCATGGTGCGGCAAGGGGTCCTCCTAAGCTTACAATGCATTCCCGCATGGCTACCATCAATGGGTCCTTCTGCGCCTACCATGCACCCCCCCGCACGCACGCACACGCGCACGCGCGCGCGCAAGGGCACACGGGGTCGCTTTGCGGAGCGCACAGGATATTCACAAACATTATTGCCGCTTCGCGTATCCCCCCAGCCCATCCAGAAACATGCACCAGTCAAGTTGGGTCGGCTTCTTTAGGGCGGAGTAGCTATTTCGGGGGGGGGCATATTGGGAGCATCTTGGAGGCCTCTTAGAGTCTTATTGGGGGCTTGTTGGGGTAGTGGAGGTGTTTTGCGCTGCTGGTTGCGTGTGTGTGCTAGCGGCGGTGATCATGGTAATGGTTGCGTTGTTGGTTGTGCTGGTGGCTGTGCTGGCAGCTGCGCTCGTGCATGAGGTGTCTGTTTCATAGGATTGATCCACATACATGGGCGTTGGAGCGGTTTGCATGCGCTGGCCCATTCTTAAAACCCCGAGCCGATAAGTGGTCCCAACGGGGTGTTCGTTACATTTTTCGTGGGGTGGTTGGTTGTATGTGTGTTGGTGTTTGTGTTTGTGGTTATGGTTGTGTTTGTGGTTGCGTTGTTGGTTGCGCTGGTGACGGCGCTGATGGTGTTGCTCGCGCTTGTGATGGCGATTGTTCCCGTGACCCAGCTTTTTCCCAACAGGGCTTCGTGATGACCCCCGCTTCATGTGCACAGAAGGGCTCATGCCAACCCTGCAGCGCGCTCGCAACGAGTTCTTTTCAAAGTCCCGACCGCGCCGCTGTCGGACAACAAGCATATAGCTGCTTATACCCGACAGCCTCGCTGACGGAAACCAAGCATGTAGCTGCTTTTACACGATAAGCACCGCTGACGCAGGACAGAGATCTAGTTGCCTATGCCGACAGCCCCTGCCCGTTGAACGAACGAGGTTAAGTTGCGAAGCGCTGGGCCCAATCAGGGTCTCAAGGGTCTGCTTGGGCGCTTGGCGGGGGCTGGCGGCATCGGGGGAGGGGGGGGGGGGGGGTAGGTTGGGGGCCGCTTGGAGGTACAGTGTGGTTTTGGGCGGCTGCCTGGGTCTTTGGGGCAGCCTGCGCTGCTGGAGTTTGCGCTGGTTTGACTCGCGCAGCGCGTCGGCCAGCCACGCCAGACCAACCAGGCCAAACCAGACCAGGCCAAACCAGAATCCGCCACGCTCGAAAACGCGCTCGCGCGCGTTTTCCCAAGTACATACATGGAAAATGCATGATACGTTGAAATTCCAATCGGTCACCGCTAAGGGCCCACTTCAGTTCCCAAGCCAAGCATGACGATTCTTCTTGTGGGCAATACAGAAACCACCACGCGCGAGTGCGCGCGCGCTGGCGCGTTGCATGCAGCACCAATCGGCGGCCACGTAAAAACAGCATGTTAAGTTGGAAATCCAGTCGGTCACCGCTAAGGGTTCACTTTAGTTTCCAGGCCAACATGGCGATTGATCGATTGTAGACAATAAGGAAAGCACCACGCGCGCGAGCGCGCGCGCGCGTCGGCGCGCTGCGCGCAGCACCAGTAGGCGGTCACATAAAAACCGCATGTTAAGTTGGAAACCCAGTCGGTCACCGCAAAACGGCCAACTTGAATTCCCAGGCCAACGTGACCACTGACCCATTGCGGCAACGCGGAATGCTCCGCGCGCGAGAGCGCGAGTGGTTCACGAAAGGGCAGACTTGCACAAACTGCATGTTAAGTCGGAAATCCAATCGTTCACCGCTAAGGGTTCACTTCAGTTTCTAGGCCAACGTGGCGATGTGCGATTGTGGGCAATGGGCAACCCAGAAACCACCACGCGCGAGAGCGCGCGCGCGTCGGCGCATTGTGCACATCGCCACTAGGTTGCCATGGTACGCCGCATGTTAAGTCGGAAATCAAATGTGTCACCGCTAAGTGCCCACTTCAGTTTCCAGGCCAACATGGTGAATCTACCAAAATACATGAATGCAGAAAACGCATGATACGTGGGAAATCCAATCTGTCACCGCTAAGGGTTCACTTCAGTTTCCAGGTCCAGCATGACGGTTCTTCTTGCGCGGACAATACAGGAACCACCACGCGCGAGCGCGCGCGCGCGTTGGCGCGTTGGCGCCTTGCACACAACACCAATCGGTGGCCACGTAAATACAGCATGATAGTTTGGAAATCCAGTCGGTCACCGCTAAGGGTTCACTTTAGTTTCCAGGCCAACATGGCGATTGTTTGATTGTGGACTATAGAGAAAGCACCACGCGCGCGAGCGCGCGCGCGCGTCGGCGCGCTGTACGCAGCACCAATAGGTGGTCAAGTAAGAACCGCATGTTAAGTTGGAAATCCAGTCGGTCACCGCAAAAAGGCCAACTTGATTTTCCAGGCCAACATGGCCACTTACCCATTGCGGCAACGCGAAATGCTCGGCGCGCGAGAGCGCGCGTGGTTCACGAAAGGACAGACCTGTAACCACTGCATGTTAAGTCTGAAATCCAATCGTTCACAGCTAAGGTTCGCTTCAGTTCCCAGGCCAACGTGGCGATGTGCGATTGTGGGCAATGGACAACCCAGAAACCACCGCGCGCGAGAGCGCGCGCGCGTCGGCGAATTGTGCACATCGCCACTAGGTTGCCATGATAAACCGCATGTTAAGTTGGAAATCCAATGTGTCACCGCTAAGGGGTCACTTCAGTTTCCAGGTCAGCATGGTGAATATGTCAAAATGCACGCATGCAAAAAATGCGTGATACGTGGGAAATCCAATCGGCCATCGCTAAGGGTTCACTTGAATTTTCCAGGCGCAGCATGGCGATTCTTCTTGTGCGGACAATACAGAAACCACCACGCGCGAGCGCGCGCGCGCGCGTTGGCGCGTTGCACGCAACACCAATCGGTGGTCACGTAAAAACAGCATGTTAAGTTGGAAACCCAGTCGGTCACCGCTAAGGGTTCACTTTAGTTTCCAGGCCAACATGGCGATTGATCGATTGTGGACAATAGATAAACCACCACGCGCGCGAGCGCGCGCGCGCGCGCGCGTCGGCGAGTTGTACGCAGCACCGCTAGGCGGCCACGTAAAACCACATGTTCTGTTGGAACATCCAATCGGTCACCAATAAAGGTTCCACTTTAGTTTCCAGGCCAACATGACCACTGACCCATTGCGGCAACACGCAGTCCTCCGCGCGCGGGAGCGCGCGCTGATCACAAAAATGCCAGACCTGCCAACACCAACATATTATTTTGGAAATCCGATCGGCCACCGCCAAGGGTTCACTTCAGTTACTTCAGTTTCCAGCCCGGCATGACGATGTGCTATTTTTGACCATGGGCAATACAGAAATATCATGCGCGAGAGCGCGCGCGCGCGTCGGCGCGTTGTGCGCATCACCACTAGGTGGCCACGGTAAGCCGCATTTAAAACTGGAAATCCAATCGGTCACCGCTAAGGGTTCACTTCAGTGTCCAGGCCAACATGGCGATAATTCGATTGTGGGCAATACAGAAATCACCTCGCGCGCGCGCGCGTCGGCGCGTTGCGCGCAGCACCAATCGGCGGTCACGTACAAACCGCATGTTAAGTTAGAAATCCAATCGGCCACGGTATGGGTTCACTTCAGTTGCCAGGCCTACGTAGCGACTGTTCTATTGCGGTTATACAAAAATCGCGCGCGCGTGTCAGCGCTTTGTACGCAATAGGCGACCACGTTGAAACCTAATGTTAAGTTGGAATTCCAATCGACCACATCGAACGGTTCACCCCGGTCTCCAATTGACAGACCAACGCGGCGACCCCCATGTCGGGCAACACGGGGGCCACCGCGCGCGGGGGCGAGCGCGCGCGCGCGCTGGCGCGGCGCACGGCGCATCAAGTGCCAATCGGCCGACACGAAGCAAACGCATGTTAAGATGGACGACCGCTAGGGCTCCGCAGGGGTTCCACATGTCAACATGGCGGACCGCCACGCGATAGAGCGCGCGCGCGGGCGTCGATGCTGCTGCGTTGGGCTCCGCACCGATACATGGTCACGTTGAACGCGCATGTGGTCAGTTAGATCAAATCGAAGATCCTGAAGGGATCAGTTTAGTTTCCAGGTGGATACGGCGACTGTTCTACCATTGGCAATACAGAAGCCACCGTGCGCGAGAGTGCGCGTCGGCACGTTGCACGTTGCATCAATAGACGGACACGTAAACACATCGCGTGGGTTTGACATAAGGGTGCGATTTGGTTTCCAAGCCAACGCGGCGACCGACTGCCACATTGCGGAGCAGCCAGCGCGCGGGCGCACGAGCGTTTGCGTCTTGCGCGTTCCATTGCCAGCCGCACCCCGCCCACCGCTAAGTCGACGCGCCCACTTCGTGACCTGGTGGGTCCCCAAGCCGCAAGCCAACATGGCGACTTCGCTTACCGATGTGGTCAACGCTGAACTCGCCACCGCGGCTGGCAGGCCACCGCGGCGAACGAGCCACCGCCAACCACGTCGCGCCGCTCACCGCTAAGGGCCCGCTTCGGTTTCCAAGCCGCGTTGCGACAACCCCATATATTTCAAACTGCTGCACGCCGCACGCCCTGGAACTGGAATAATCCTGGGTCGCCCTCGGGACCTCGGGACAACACACGCACACTGCTGCCGCATGCAATGGCAATGCAATGCAACCGACCAGCGCAAAGGGCACGCGATACCCGCGCCGAGCCGCCGAGCCGACGCGGCGCCCCCATGCCAAACATCGCATGCATCACACGTGTTGCACAACCTATGTTGCACAGCATCTATTGCACCATATCTTTATTTAGGTGTATATATCTCCATCGCTTGCAGCGGCCCCCCCAAGACCCAAGACGCCTCGAGCGGCCGCGCGACAGGCCAAGGGCGCCCCCGAGAACCACGAATCCCCAGACAGAGGCCCCAAGGTTCCCAAAACTGACCCAACATGTAAGCAATGACGTAACACTGGCTCTTGCAGTTTCGCTTGCGTGAGTTGAATTTCGCACTGCGCGGTCGCGCCCTAGATGGCTTGAGAGAGCCTTGCGGAAGTCCCAAGAGAGCCACGGGAACGCCCAATGCTGCCCCGCGACCCGCGACGGCCGCACGAGGCAGAGTTTTGGGGGCCCATTGTTGGGGGAAAGACGCTTCTATGGGGACCCACCGTACTCTTAAACCAAACTACGCACAGAGAAAGCCCAACTATGGCCCGCGCGAGCCTCAAGAGCGGGCACAATGTCATTGATGTCTTGGACCTGGCCCCAAGTTGGTTCCAAGGCGCCCCCCCCGAGAGGATTGAGACCTGAGAGGCCCCCCCAGCCCAGCGGCCCCGAGAGCAAAAGGTTAGCGAATGCGTCCCCCCCCACTTGGGGCCACTGGGGGCCTGGGGAATCCTTCAAGCCAAGCCGCGTGCTGCCAGGCAAGATCCAACAAGACAGTGCAGCCCGCGACGCCTTCAATGTCCAATGTCCAATGGCGCACTACACTCAACAGGCAACATATGCTTAGATTGCCGACCCGCCCTCGAGGTCAGCTACGAGCAGCGGCGCACACAACAACTGCAAATCTGAAACTGACAGAGGGCGCCCGCGACGCCTGCGCAACGAATTGCGCGAGGAGCCCATTCCCCCCCCTCATTCTCTCTTCTCCCCAGTCCTCCATCCTCCCGCCCATTCCTGACCGCCCCGCAAAGTAGGACAGCAAGACGCGTTTGCCAGCGTGGGGGGGAATGGGCATGTGAAACCCCGCCCTCCCTCCTCCTTGCTTACCTCCTTCCTTTCCTCCTCCCTCCCTCTGTCAGTCTCTCCCTCAACGTGAAGACGGAGTCGGAGTGTGAGTGCGTGTGTGTGAAAGGCCCCACCCCCCGCATCCCGTTACAAACCAGATGGCCTGTGGTCACGCACAGCGGAGATCGCCTCCATGGCCCGCTTCCGTTTGACTCGTAGTCTGAATGAAGCGGGCTCCTGAACGGTGGACGTATTGGGATTCGTCGTTGCACGGTGTTCTTTCAGATGCCGCTCCACGGCCATTTGCCTATACAGCGCCCGTGCATCCTCACCGAGACCCCTCCACTGTCCAGACAATCGTCGCATATCATCCCGCTGCGCTTCCGTCCCAGGGCGAAGCCCACGTGCTTTGTTGACCGCGACGAATTGCATCCATGCACTCTGTGTTCGGGTCCGTGACTCTGTGATGGCCCTCTTCCTAGTACGTCGAGGCCGCTGTATGACTGATGCACGTTTGATTGCTGCTGTTATGTCCGATGCCTTGACGTGGTGTCGTGCACACGCATGTGTTCTTACTTCTGCCAACTTCGAAATCATCCTCTGGCGAACGAACTTACGATACGTTCGAAGTGAGAGTTGGCCTGGTGTCAACGTTCGGCCTCGCATCCCCTTCACTTCCTGTCCCAATATGTGTTTCCTCTCTTCGTTCAGGGACGTCAACGGAATAGACTGGAGACATCGACGGAGGAAACGATGTGCTTCTCGGCCACGTGCACCCGCCAGCTTGTCCGCCCATGCACTGGAAAAGCCATCGAGACAACGTGCGCAAGCGTCCCGCTTTGCACGTAGATCCCTGGTGCACCTCGCAACCCTCTCCTCGTCGTATTCCTCAGCGGCTAGCTCCAATATTGTGAACTTCGGCCCAGAACGTTTGAACACAGTGCGGTAATAAGCCGAACCAGCAGCGACCAACAAGTTCAATGACGCCGTGAAGTACTGCTCGTCCGTGTACTTCGAAATCGTGGGAAACCACATTCGGTGAGAAGAATCGGACAATAAAGAAGTACATTCTTGCTGCAGCTTGGCGGCGTGGCTCCCGTCCAAAAACGACTTCACCAGATCAAACGATTCCTGAGAAGTTTGCTCCAAGCGTTGACGTTGATCAGCTGGCTGTTCATCAACGGGATCGGGTGTTTGTCTCATCTGTGCATCCACGCATGCTTTCAACTTCCCGTCGTGCTTCATTACTTTGTCGAGGTATCTCTGGAAAGGCCCGTTGGAGATCACAGACATCATTAAGGTTCTGTTGCCGCGATCGGCATCCACAAACTTGATCAGCTTCTTCGCGCGAATGCAATTGTTCGCCCCGTGGTTGACATCCCCTATGCGGGCCGCTGCCTCAGCCTGCTGCTCGGCATCCTGTTCTGACATATTGTCGTACATCGCGTGGAGGCACTTCGGCAACACCCCATACAAGAACATGCCACGCAACATCCAACAACTGGCCTCCTGGAACCCCTTGAAGCGATACATGAGGCAAACGGGGCACCCAGCACTGAATAACATTCTCAACGCTTTCTTGACCATTGCTTTGAAATGTCGTCGGCCTCCACATGAGCAGGCGGGGCCGTGGCGGTGAACGATCTGCTCGGACTCAGGGTCGGAATTGAGCACCATTGTGACAAAGTCCACGTCGACCTTTAGCAAATCGCGGGCACCCGAGGTCATCTCCAATATTAATCTAATCTTGGCCGTCCATCTCCTCATATCCTGGGACTCCTCCAACACATCAAGGAAAGTTGCTCTCTCTGCCAGAAGATCTAGCTGCGCTTCGAACCTGTCGTGGAACCGCCTGCCCTGCCAAAGATGACCAGCTCGGACCATATTTGAAATCGAATCGCTCTGTAAATCAAAATTTGGCCGCAGAGCCAGCATGATCTGATGCGCGTAGCAATCCAACCCGGATACAGTGAACTCCGAAACCGTACCCCGATGTTGTCTCGCCGACTCCTCCAAAAACCCTTGGATGAGCTTGTTGCAAACATGGGCGTCCTTCGTGAAAACGACGAGCTTCTCTGGGAACATATCTAGTGCAGGTCCACATGCATTGTCTATGTCAATCTTGGCGCCAGGCCTCGGCGGGAATATTGTCCACTGCTGCCAGCGGTTGTGTATTGTCCCCCAGTTGCCTCGCGGCAGCGGGACAGCAGGCGTCGCGAGCTCTAGGGCCCTACTCAGGCAAGTCGGTTGTGGTTCGAGCGGCACGACGTGCAATACTTGAGACAAGTTCAGAAATGTAGTTCGTTTGTTCCGGCCACGCTTCTTCTCATGCTGATCTTTGTCTTGGTGGGGCTCATCAGGGTCGTGTGGTCGCGGCGGCCGTCGTACCCACATGTCTGCATCATCCATCGTCGACGTGACTAGCAAACCGCGCGACCCTGCTGTGCCTGCGCTGAGGAATGATCGTGTGCCATCTGCTTGAGCGCGGACGTGGGAGACAACAGCGCGGCGAATCTCGGCACCCGTCGATTCTCTGATATCTACGGCGATCTGGAGGCCAGCAGCACGAAGTTCGTGCGTCCTCAACATCTTATCCTGGAGATTTGTTGCCACCCCCCCCCCCCCCATTTTCAACGGCGAACATCCACTGAAGATCGTTCGGTTATGGGCCATAACCGAGCGACTTACAGTGGATGTTCGCGCACGCCTGGGAGGTAGGGGTAGAACGGTCATCGGGGGGGAGAGGGTTGCAATGATGTGATATGGGTGTTGTCGTATGTGCATGCGTATGTGTAGGTATATAGATACTAGCAAAGTCTCTGGGCACGGGATCCGTCATTCGCGGAAGTAATTGATAATGATTGGGGCCAAGGGCGGATTAACATCTACAGTGCCCCAGGCATGTTGGGTCAGGGGCGGTGGCAACGAATCGTGGGGGTCCTTCGCATCCAGAGCACGCACGCCGAATGCCGCCGTGCTACACCGTTCGGCGAAGCTGCTGCTGGCCTCCTGCACTCTCTGATGCGCGCTGGCCGCCAGGCGCCTCTGAACGCCTGCGGCGATCCTGGCACGGTGCGCATCTCCGAGCCTGCGGCCACGACCTCGCCCAGCGTGTTGGACAGGGGCCCCTCCGCGGCCACGACCTCGCCCAGCAGCTGGGACAGGGGCCCCTCGTGCGCGGCCACGACCTCGCCCAGCATGTTGGACAGGGGCCCCTCGTGCGCGGCCGCGACCGCGCCCAGCAGCTGGGGCAGGGCCAGGGCCTGCATGGCCACGGCCTCCACCGTCTGCCTGGGGCTCTGGCGCTGGCGGCGGGCCGCCGCCGTCCAGCAACAGCCTCCACATGGAGGTCCAAAATGGATCCTCGAGCCAAAATGGCTACGCAGTGGTTGCGTCGGTAGGCGACGTGTCGAGTCTGAGCGTTGTGAATACATCGATTGTGGCCCGAACTTGCTAATGTGCGCGTTGTGGGATGTGTTTGTTTTCTTGTGCGTGCTCAGTGTCGTGCGAGAACCAACGGGGGCCGAGACGCACCAAGATCCCAAACTCTTGTGGACACAATGGGTCCTAGGTTAATCAACGAACGTGAATGCTCGAATGTTAGAAACGCCTGTTTCCTAACTATTGTTCAACATGGTTGGGAAATGTATTGACGTAGCCAACCTCTTGGGGCTCCCTACGTGGGCGGATGGGACCATCGTTTTTCATGCATGATGGGCGCAGGGGCGAAAACCAAAAGTACCCAGAAGAGCCGTTACGATCAAAAAGTTATATGTCGCCGTCGGGGGACCACGACACTGCGGGCAAGCATTCGCAACGACGCGCCCACGATTATGGTGATGCGCGTGTGTGTAGTTACGAGTGCGCTTATTGTCGTTTTCATTGTGATAGACATGCTTTTAATGAGTTGCCGATATTGGTTGTTATATCTGGTTTCTGGGTGGGATAATATATGTTGCCCAAGCTGCGAAGTGTCGTGTGATGAAAAGGGGGCGCTTAGAAACCTAATCGCTTCATGTGAGTACGTTGTGTAATAATCCTACGAGCACAGGCTGAGAGACCCCAGTTGAAATTGCAATTACCACGGATAACACCTTCACGCACGTCGAGAGAATCGCATTGGACACGATTGCCTACAACAAATACTATTGCACAAAAGCTGGAATATTAAAAAATACAAGCCATGCCCATGGACTTGTTACCCGAAATATTTAGACACATAGGAAATATGTTTCCCAACAGCACCTTTACATGGGGCGAAAACATGTTGAACTTATGCCCCTTGTAAAGATCTGAACTGAGGGGCTCTGGGACCTTCCTGAAACGCTTTTTACTCTTATGCAGGAGGCAGCCATACAAGGCGAAAGGGGGGGATAGCAAAGGGGGGGTTTGAGAATCAGCTCACGTAGCTGATTTCCCGGCGCCTCCCGGCGCCGGAGGCGGCTATGTATCGAGGAATGGGTTCCTCGGTGAGGCCAAAAACAGCTGCATGCAGCAAATTTCGTAACCCCCCCTTTCCCAATCCCCCCCTTTCGCCCGACCCGATAAGGGGGAGGCAGGCTTCTGGGAAGGAGGCTGCTCCCTCGAAGGCGCGGGCCCCTGTCCACAGATGCAGGACCGGCGCCTTCTGAGAACCAGCCTCACTCTAAGAGGCCCTCCCCCCTCCCCCTGCCCCCCTTCTGCGCGTGTCAGGGGGACGTAAGACCCGGGTACAGGGAACTCGGAAATCCCCGACGAGGTCGTCAAAAAAATGACGAGGCCGAGCCTGCATTTTGACGAGGCCTCCCGCTGCAGACATCCCACGAAACTCCTCCTCGTCAAAATCCGAGGCGCGGTCGTCAAAAAACGATGGCGAACCCGAGTCCTGGCAAACCCGGGTCTTACGCTCCCCCGACTTCTGCGCGTGGCCGGCCCCTGTCCGAACTCTCGGCCCCAAGCCGGCCACAGAGACGTTCGAAACGACGCCCGTTCCCCCGCCTGGACCGCGCACTGGGAATACGCTGGACTAGTGTCCCGCCGCATTGTGAGGGGCAACGGTAAGGGGGGACTGGCATAGAGGGGGATGCATCGATCTGGAATCGGCGATTCAGCGATAGGCCTCTGATAGTGAGTCCGCACCTTCCTGGGCAGGCTGGGGCTATCGGGCCCCTATCAGCGATCCATGGGCGATTGGGGGTCGATGCATCCCCCCTATGCTTATCCCACCCTATCGTTGCCCATGACATTGGCAGATCCCAGGACCTTTGTGGGCCCCGGAAACGGCAGGGCCGATTTTTCACCGTTTCCCAAAAAGTGTCCCTTGAAAATGGAAACGGCACAAAAACGGCGACCAAAAACGGCAAAAAACGGCTCCAGGATTGGAACCGGAGCCGGAACCGGTCAAAAAACGGCGGCGGAACCGGTAAAACAACGGCGTCGGAACCGGCAACAAAAACGGCAAAACGGAACCGATTAAAAAACGGCCCTGTCGTTTCCAGGGCCCACTAAGGGCAGATCCCAGGACCACCACGCTTTCCTCTAGCGAGAGCCTCGCCTCGAGCTGCGCCCGCGCCCGGCGCTGCCCCCTCGCGCCCGGCGCAGGCCGTGTAAGTGCGCCCGGGCACCGCACGGGCGGGCAGTGCTGTGGCACCCCTCGCCGCAAGACTGCGCACACAGCGAGCTCACTCCCGAGGCCAACCTGGTGGTACAGTCGGGGCGTTGACCTAAGGAACCCTAAATAAGGAACGAGGCCCCTTTTTTCCATAAGTTAACCTTCGATTTCCTGTCGAAAACATAATAAGGAAAGCCTGAGGCAAGCTGTGAAACACTCAAGGAACGCGGAGCCCCTCCCCAACGAAACGGGTTCCTTCTTCAGGGCCCCGACTGTACTACAACGTAGGAGGACTAACTCTATACACCGACGCTTTTCCCGACCCTGCGCTGAAATTCGCACAAGAACGCGGATCCTGGTGTATACGGATCCTGGTGTATACATGTTTCGTTGTCTTCCCGGAGCATCGGGGAAAAAAGTATACACCACACCACCCCAGCGTTGTCCCCGATCCTCAAGAAGTCCTTGCATTCAAGAAACAGCCCGCCACTGGTAATGTATACGTTCCAGTTTCCGACAACAGCAGCATCCCTGCTGGCATCGGCAGCAGTGCGTCCCCCCCCCGGTGCCAGTGGCCTCAGCAGGCGGCACACGAAGCACGAGAGACAGGCACAGAGTCGCGGTGCCTCTTCCTTCTTCTTTCTCAACTCCTCTTTCTCTTTTTTTCTGTCCTCCTCCTGGCCAGGTCGCGCGGCGAATCCACATCACAGAGAGAGCGTAATCCACCGCCGCTTTACTGTGGAAAATTGCCGCCCTTTTCCTCCGGAACCCGGGGGTCCCCCCCCCCTCCGAACCCCCCCCCCCGCTGGACCCCCCCCCCCCTTCGAACTTGAAAACCGAAGGGGGTCACTACCGGTTCGAACCCCCCCCCCTCGAAAACCGGAGGGGGGGGGGTCACTACCGGTTCGAACCACTGAGCTGTCCCACTGTTCCCACCACTGTCCCCACTGTCCCCACCACTGTCCCCACAGTACCTCTGTCCCATTGTCCCACCGCCGTCCTCGCCACCGCCTTCACCACTGTCCCCACCACCACTGTACCCTCCACTGTCCTACCGTTTCCACCACATTCCAACTGTCCCCACACCACTGTCCCCACCACCACCGTCCCCACCACTGTCCCACTGTCCCCACTGTTCCCACCATTGTCCTCACCATTGTCCCCACCACTACCGTCCCCACCACTGTCCCACTGTCCCCACCACTGTCCCGCTGTCCCCTCACCACTGTCCCCACCACCACCGTCCCCACCACTGTCCGCACCCCCCCTCGGTTTTCGAGGGGGGGGGGGTTCGAACCGGTAGTGACCCCCCCCGGTTTTCGAGTTCGAGGGGGGGGGGGGGTTCGAACCGGTAATGACCCCCCCCCCGTTTTCATGATGAACTGGGGGGGGGAGGGTTCGAACCGGTAGTGACCCCCCCCGGTTTTCCGGAGGGGGGGGGGGGTGGGGTTCGAACCGGTAGTGCCCCCCCCCCCCGGTTTTCCGCCAGCAGCGGTAGAACACGCTCTTCCACATCACATCAACGAAACAAAGGAATATCTTGGTGCAGACATGCCACGTGCTATGCTCAGCGATTGACGGTGCTAGACCTTGTCTCATTTGCGCTCGCTGTCTGTCAACCCCGAGATGGTCGGGGAACCTCGACCCCCACTAAGGACGACCCGTCTGCCCTCGTTCCTCCTCACGCCCTGGACCAGGCATGCCTCCTCTTTCTCTTGCCCCCCCTCTCCTCTCCATGCTCATGCACTCCTCCTCCCTTCACCTCCTCCTCCTCCTCCTCCTCCTCCTCCTCCTCCTCCCTCCTCCATCTAAACGTCCGGCCAAGACTGGTGGTGAACGGGGAGGGAAAATGTACAGGGGCGACGGAGGGGTGGAGGAGCGATAGGATGAAGGATAAGGGGAAGTGGAAACATGAAAGAGATATTGATGTCGTGATGGGATCGGCTCAAAATACGGTCCCGCACTCCCAACAACTACCTGGCGCCCATCGCTTCTGGAGACTACTGTGGAACTGCAGGCAGAAGTTGTGGACATGCGGGAGATCTTGGAACGTGAACAACATATCATGACCGATGGCTCCTCTGAAACCACCCCCCTCCCCATCCCGTCCCTCCCGCCTCCCCCTCCAGTCCTGTTCCATACTGCCGCGTCCCGTGCCGCCCCGTTCCCATGCACAAGGGCTCCCAGCTTCGCGCTTCGCGCTGCCTGAAGCGCGAAGCGCGAACAACTTCGTGCTCTCGCGCCGCCTCCCAGGGGAGAAGAGGAGGGTGAGGAGGAATCGGAGCCGAACCGCGGAGCGCGAATCACTTCGCGCCCACAGCCCCCAGCCCCGTCCAGCGCCCCGTCCACCTCCGCCGCCACGCCGCCTCCTCCTCCCCTGCTCCTCCCTCAAGCTCCTCCTCCCCTGCTCCTCCTCCTCCAAGCTCCTCCCCCAAGCTCCTCCTCCAAGCTCCTGCTCCTCCAAGCTCCTCCTCCTCCTCCTCCCCCTCCCCTGCTCCTCCCCCACGCTCCCCCCCAAGCTCCTCCTCCTCCTCCCCTGCTCCTCCTCCTCCTCCTCCTCCTCCTCCTCCTCCTCCTCCTCCTCCCCCTTTCCCCTCCCCCTTCCCCTACCCCTTCCCCTTACCCTTCCCCCTCCTCCCTCCGTCGTCCCAGCCCCGTCCCAGCCCCTGCTCCTCCCCTGGGCTCCTCGACGCGGAGGCACGTGCGCCTCGAGCCGTGGGGGGCTCGAACTTGCCCGACGGGGCTGGCAGGAGAAGGCGGCAGGACGGAGCCTGGACGAGGATCAATGCGGGCGAGGATAGCTCGAGAATACATTGGTTTGCGGCCATTGGGGCCCACGATCGTCGCGTGCGGTGCGACAGTAGCGTCTTGCTCGATTGTGTTTGGTCCCCCCGCGGCCCTCAACAAGCCGCGCACCCAAGGTCACTCCTACCCAGGGTCACTCTTGCGTGTAGCCGATACAGTGGGGGCGCGCATCAAGAAACCACATGCTTTTCGTCAGGGTATCCTGGGTTTCTTCGCTCCGCGCGATGCGCGGCGACTTCCCGCGGCCGCGGAAGGAGCCGCTGCGTTCAGGGTGCTCTGGGTGTCACCTCCAGGTGCACCTCGCGCACGGGTTCTCGGGGTTGGGTTTCTTGCGAGGGTTTCTTGCGGCCGCGCCCGTGCTGCATCTGAGATCTGGCGGCTCTGGAGGATGTCTCGGGCGGAGCCGCGGCCTTCTCAGAGCGCTCTGAGAGCGTTCCTGACTGCTCTTGAACGGCTTTGTCCTCGTCCTAGCCCCGTCCGATCCCCTGCTCCTCCCCTAGGCTCCTGCATTTGGAGACACGTACTGTGGAGGCCAGACCACAAGAAGCCTTCCACAAGAAACCCAAACCCTGAGACCCCAGGACGTCCATCGATTTTGGTGTGGAAACGTCTTGCTCTTCATAGCAAAACCATCGAAACCCAGGGCACCCTGAAGGCAAGCAGGGTGTTTCTTGGCACGGGCCTCCACTGTAAGACTTGAACTGTGGGGACTCGAAATTGTCCGACGAGGCTGGCAGAGAAACGACGGGCCCCAAACAGAGATTGAACGCGGAATCCCGCTGCAAACATCTCACGAAACTGCACCGTCCGAACTTTTACACCGGGACCGTGGAAAAAGCGGCGGGCGGCAAACCCCAGTCCGGGCAAAATCGAGTCTTTCGTTCCACCCCTCGTTCTCCTCCTCCTCCTCCTCCTCTTCCTCCTCCTCCTCCTCCTCCTCCTCCTCCTCCTCCTCCTGTTCATCCTCCGCCCCCTCTTTAAAGGAAACAAAACAATTCCCGATACCGCAACTCCCCGGACCTCTCCTGGGGTACATTCTGACCAGGATTTCGAGGCGAATCCAGCCGTAGCGACGAGGACCTTCCGGGAGGCCCAAACAGGGGAACACGGGCGAAGTGTAGCAGTATGGGTACCTTTTCCTCTAGGGCTCCCAACTTCGCGCTTCGCGCTGCGCGAAGCGCGAAGCGCGAATAACTTCGCGCTCTCGCGCCGCCCTCCCAAAGGGAGAATAGGAGGACGAGGAGGAGGGGGAGAAGGAACGAGGACCGCGAAGCGCGAAGCGCGAATAACTTCGCGCCCTCGAGGGAGCCCTTGTTCCTCCTCTGGCGCCTCCTCCTTTATCCCCCGAAGATGGGGACAGGGGCTGCTCCCTTCGGGTGTCGGGGAGCATATCCCCAACTGGCGTGGTGGGATGGTGGGGATCGGGATGGGGATGGGGATAGGGATCGGTTAAACGCTACTGGACCTCCTCCTCCTCCTCCTCCTCCTCCTCCTCCTCCCCCTCCTCTGGTTATCCCTCCTTGCCCATATGGCAACGATCATGCGAAACGTCCAGCAGACGGCTAAGCCATGGCAGCCGGGGGCCTCCTGCCTGAGCTCCGCCGCGGTCTTCTTGCGCTCCTCAGCGCTGTCCTGATGCGCCAGGGGTTCCAACAACGGCCGGCGGAAGGACGCCTCTGCAGGATGGAGTGGAGGGCATGAGGGAGGGAGGAAGGAGGGTCCCTCCTTCCTCCCTGCTTCCTGGCCTCCCTCCTCTCCCTCATTCCCTCTCTCCTTCCCTCTCATCTCTCCCTCTCCTTTTCCTTCCCCTCCCCTCTCTTTTCCTCTGAGCTCCCTCCTGGAAGGGGAGGTCAGGGCAGGAGAGGGCAAGAAATGGGGAGGGAGGGAAGCGCCGGGAGGCACGGGATCGAGGAGCGAGAGCGAGGCGTGCACGGTGGGAGGAGGACGAGAAACGAGGAGAGAGAAGACAAGAGAGAGTCTGGCCATCGCTCGGACGTCCATTCCCTGTGCTTTCGTGCGTGGCTTTTTCGCCAAAGGATCAATCACGCTCCTCGATGGTCCTCGCCGAAGGAAACATGCACACGTCCGAGCGATGCCAGGAGACAAGAGAGAGTGAGCATTTTCTTAGGGTGGAGGGCTCAGGGTGAAATCCATATGGGCTTTTGCACCTCGAAAATCAATCCGTCATGTGACTCACCGCTTGCAGATTCCAGCGTCGAACATCAATCGAGACGGCATTTCAGATGTCACCCTTTGCCCTGCACCCAAAGAAAATGCTCCGAGAGAGCGTGGAGGACGAGCCACGAGGACTCCCGCGCGCGCGTCGCTGCGACGGCGGGCGGGCCCGAAGTTAACTGCCGAAACATCGATGGTGCTTTCGGTGCGGCTCGGGCCTGCGTGGCGCGACTCCCCGGGAGCCAGCGCCGCCGGTCACGGGCCAGTCTGAAGTCGGGCCTGCCCCCCTGTCAGGGGGATTTGGGGCGAAACATAAGAAATCAAACCATAACAAATAAATGAAAAAATCTAAATACCCCCTACAGGGGGATTCTGGGCTAAAAATAAAAAATGCTCAAACAAGACTTCCCCAATGGGCAAACATAGACAAACAAATCGTCCCCAGACTAGTTTTTCACTATTTTTGAATTTTCCTCCTGTAGAGGGACAAGCCCGACTTAGAGCCAGCCTCGCGTACGATACCCAGACCTGCTTCCCCGATGCCTACATCGCCGTTAGCGCGACCACGGAGGGTGGAGAGACAAATCCCACCAGCCCTCTGGGGCGTGAGCGTTTTTTCTGCTCCGCCCCCTTCTTCCTCTTCCGGGGGGGGCTACCCCTCCCCCTGCAACTGGACGGGGGGAGCGGCGGGTCGTTAGAGCGTCCAAGATGGCCTCAGCGAGGAAGCCACAGCTGGACCACATCTTGGCCCCCGCGATGTTGTTGAGATTTTGGCAACGCTGTGGCCTCCTCGGGAGCGAACCCTCATTGAGGAGCTGTGCTCAAGTCATCGATCTCCTCCAAGATAGCCATGATGGCCACCAAGGCCCCCAAGGGTATGACCCAAGATGCTTCCGAGACGGCCCAAGATGGCCCAAGAGGCGCTCCAAGCAAGGCCCACGGCGGCCCCAGAGGCCTCCAAGACGGCCCCCAAGAGGGCCCGAAACAGGGCCCGAAGATGCCGCCAGAGCATGGCTTCTGCTCCATCCCATTGTTCAACATGTCTGGCGTCTCCACCTTTTCTCGCCATCGCTCGGACGTCCATTTCCCGTGCAGTTTTCGGTTTCGTGAGTGTTCTTTTTGCTCGATGGTCCAGGATCGTCCTCAATGGTTCTCGCCGAGAAAAAATGCACACGTCCGAGCGATGCCAGGTTTTCAGGGCTCCTGCAGCTCCTTTTCTCGGGGATGGACAGACCTCCCTTTAGTAAAACGTGGTTTGGTGATGACGACCTGGGGCCCAAACCTGGCGGGCGCAAGCCTGGAAAATGACGGCCGCGGCGCCCTCTCGAGAACCGAAAACGGACAATTCACGAATCGACGTGTCACTGTTGGGGATTCTGTCCACCCCCGAAACATTTCTGGCGTCTCCACCTTTTCAGGGCTCCTGCAGCTCTCCGGACGGCCAGGCGGCCCACGGGGGCCCCCAGACACGAAGTGAAATCTCCAGAGTCGCCCTGAAGATATCGGCGGCGAGCCCGGGGTAGGGGGCCACATGCGAACCCTACCCCTACCCCCTACGATTTCTGAGGGGGAGGGTGGGGTTCACTTCGCTTGGGAGCTCCCGAACGAAGTGAACCCCACCCTCCCCCT
>CAUYUJ010017189.1:10000-57500 GCA_963575745.1 Prorocentrum cordatum | reverse complement strand
ACCACATCTTTCTGCAACATTCTCCGAGCCGCCTCGGCCCGTGACGGGCCCGGGGCCCGCGAGAAACGCGCAGCGTGCACAAGCTGCAACGCCTGGATCTCAGGGGCAGCGGCGGCGGCTCCTTGGGCTTCCCGGCCTCCTGGCTCGACTTCTCGGGCACTGGCGCCTTCTCTGGCGGAGGCGCCTCGGCCTTCGGCGCCTGTGGCTCCACCTTCTTGGTCTCCTCCGCGTCTGGCGCGTCCTCCTGGGGCCAGGCATGGTCGGGCAGAGCGTCGCCGGCGCCGTCGAGGACAGGGGAGGATAGAAGATCAGAAGCATGGAGAAGGTCGGGAACGATGCCGAGACCACCTCCTCCTCCTCCTCCTCCTCCTCCTCCCGCCAAGACGAGCAAGAACTGCTGTCGATCGTCGAACCCATTCCTTCCGTACTCATGTCGGTCGTACCGAGTTGTCTCCTCCCCCCGATCCATCCCTCCTCCTCCCTCCCTCCTCCATCGTCCCTCCCCGCAGACACAGAAGACACAGAACCTTCTCAGAAGGCTGGGATGGGGGCTTCTGAGAAGCCCCGCCGCACCCTGAGAAGGCCTCCTCCTTCTAATCTCCCCACCTCGCTCGCCGCCGATCCTCCCCCTTGCTCCCATTCCTGCTCCCCCGGCAGTGCCTATAGGCGCTACCCGCGGGGCCTCCCTAGCTGCGAGGGCCTGTAGGGCCTATAGGTCGGAGGCGTCCGCAGAAGGGAGGAGCGCCGCGAATGCGCGGGGACCAACCCAATGGGTCACGGTCCGATGGGTCATCCATCCCTCCCTCTCCCTTCCTCCTCCATCGTCCCTCCTCCTGCTCCTGCGTCTGCTCCCCGCGCTCCTGCTCCTCCCCCGCCCCCGCCCTCGTCCTCGCCCTCGTTCTCGTCCGCGGCCTGCTGCTCCTCCTGCTGCCCTCCTCTTCCACGCCCTCGCCCTCGCCCTAGTCCTCGTCTTTTCTGTTTTTTACGTGGGCGAACTTAGGCATGTTATCCTCCTTCTCCCCCTCCCCCTCCCGCTGCTGCTGCTCCTCCTCCTCCTTCTCCTCCTTTCTTATGTTTCCTTCTCCTCCTCCTCCTCCTCCTCCTCCTCCTCCTCCTCCTCCTCACATCATCATCATCATCATCATCATCATCATCATCATCATCATCATCATCATCATCATCATCATCATCATCATCATCATCATCATCTTTGTCCTCCACTTCTCGGAGCAGGGCGAAAATTGAGACAACGGCAGCTCGAACCCGATACCCTGGACGCCCCCCCGAGGCCTGGCCGCATCAGACTGCCGAGCCGCGTCCCGCCGTGGCGTCGATTGGGGGCCCCCTGGAGGCCAAGCTCTGCCCCGGATCTTCCTCCCTTGGGCGAGGACCGAACGTCCCGGCATTCGTGTAGGCCCACCACGTACTCTTTCTCTCGGGCCGGGCGAAAGGAGGGGATAGCAAAGGGGGGAATTGATATTCCGGAGGCGGCTATGTATCGAGGAATGGGCCACTCGGTGGGGCCGAAACCAGCTGCATGCAGCAAATTTCGTACCCCCCCCTTTCCCAATGCCCCCCTTTCGTCCGGCCCAATTCTCGCACCCAAGCCTGTTCTGATTACAGAAACAATGCTCGTAATTAGAACATCGACCCGATGCATCAAGACAATGCGGTCTCGGCCAGAACTGCTCTACGAACACTTCGTGTAAACCACAAACTTTCAAAAGGTTCTTAGAGCATTCTTTGGTGGTCCTATAGGCAAGCCAAGGTGCTTCGCCACTGCTTGAGAAACGAGTCCTGAGGGAAACGGGTCCTCGGCCCTGGCGCCTTCCCTCAGGACCACTCGTTCATCCTAAGTCGTTATTTGACAGTCCGTGGGAGGGCCCCAAGAACCTGAGAACGGCGAAAAACCTCAGGGCCCATTCCCCTCAGGACCCGTTTCCCCCGTGGCGATCCTGTCCCTCCTCGAGTCGACGTCGGCGTCGCGGCCAGCGCACGTGCCTGCCGTGGCGTGCACGGCGTGCGTACCCCGGCTGCTGGGGACGGAGGACGGGCGGCCGAAGAGATGGGGGGGGCCTGAGGGCTTGGAGGGAGGGCTGGAGAGGAGGCAATGAACAAATGGAAGAACAAGCCAAGGAGTCCTGATTTGGCGGCACGCACAATGGCGTTGGGGGAGGGAGGAAGGCTTCGTCGAAAGAGGCTGCTTCTTGGAAGGCGCCGTCCTTACGTCTATAGATCAGGCCCGCGCCTTCTAAGAAGCAGGGGTGTTTCTAAGACGCCTGCCCCCCCTGCCCCTACCCCCCTCTGCGCGTGGCCGACTGCTCCCATCTCTGTCCGACTGCCAAGCTCAAAGCTCAGTGAGACTGCCTCACTTAGCCAGAGGACGAGCTCTGAATGGGGCAACTTCTGCATCACCTTAGCATCCCTACGGAACAACAAGCGCACACGGAAAAGCGGCACTGGCCCCCCTGCACTCCGACTACTGGCACGCAGCCAGGTTGAGGGACAGGCTCCGAAGGCGCGGGGTCCCCGACTGCAACGACCCTTACCGCGTTCGTCTGTAGCCTGACACACTAAGTCAAGCTACAAACAGGACGCGGTAAGGGTCCACCTTGGCATCCCTACGGAACGACAAGCGCACGCCAAAACGCGGCACTGGCCTACCTGCACTCACACTACTGGCACGCAGCCAGGTGAAGGGACAGGCTCCGAAAGCGCGGGGTCCCCGACTGCAACGACCCTTACCGAGCTAATAGCTTGCGGAGCTCTGTCCACCAGCACAGCCCCCGAGGCAAGAGAACCGGGAATCGAACCGAGATGTCGGATCGGCGATCGAAATGAATCAGATCGGCGGAAATCGGCAGCCGAG
Source organism: Prorocentrum cordatum (assembly GCA_963575745.1). Taxonomy (NCBI): domain Eukaryota; class Dinophyceae; order Prorocentrales; family Prorocentraceae; genus Prorocentrum; species Prorocentrum cordatum. The sequence goes on along the minus strand of CAUYUJ010017189.1, from coordinate 54,631 downwards.
TCGGGAAAAAAGTCGAATCGGCGGAAATCGGCAGGCTAGCATGCCTCCAGTATCGGGGGCGGTCAAGAGGGGGGTGTCCAAGAGTGGGGGTGCAAATCATGACCGGCGGCATGTGCGCGGCCCAGCGGGGAGGCCAGGGACGTAATGAAATAAGAAGAGGCGGCATGTAATCTGGGGAAATATCATGGCCCCCGCCATGATATCCACCCCCCCCTAGTCATCACCCCCCTCTTTGCCGCCCCCGGCAGTAGGGAATCGGAGCAGAAACCGGAACCCGAAGTCGAATCGAATCGGCCTCGGGAGCCATCGAAGGCGAACCGCATCAGACCGGAAAAACCGACACGAGCCCGGCTGAGGAACCGTCGGGCCGGAACGCGGGGAGACGATCGACGGAGCCTCGCGACGTCGCTGCTCGCGCGCACGGAGGCTCGCCTCTGGGGCGCCTTCGCGTCGGGGGAACAGCCCCCGCTGGCTTCGCGAGAGGTCCTCGGGCTCCCCTGCGCGTCGGCCCTGGGCAGAAGCCCACCACTCGGCGCTGGTCGCTGCCCGTCGTGCACCTCCCGCCACTCTTGGCAGAGCGCGGCAGGATCCTCTGGCCAGCACGCCAGCAGGCGCGAGGCGCGCAGCTGCAACTCATCCCCGCCTTCAGCGGGAAGACCACCGTCCACAGATGCTCCCCCTCCTCCTCCTCCTCCCCCTCCTCCTCCTCCTCCTCCTCCTCCTCCTCCTCCTCCTCCTCCTCCTCCCCCTCCTCCTCCCCCTCCTCCTCATCCTCCCTCCTCCTCCTCCTCCTCCTCCTCCTCCTCCTCCTCCTCCTCCCCTCCTCCTCCTCCTCTCCCCTTCCCTCCGCCTCCTCCTCCTCCTCCTCCTCCTCCTCTTCCTCCTCCTCCCTCCTTCCTTCCTCCTCCTTCCCTCTCCCCTCCTCCTCCTCTCCTACTCCTCCCTCCCTCCTCCTCCTCCTCCCTCCTCCCTCATTCATCCTCCCTCCTCCCTCCCTCCTCCTCACTCTCCGCTCATCCTCCTCCCTCCCTCCTCCTCATCCTCATCCTCCTCCCTCCCTTCACCTCCTCCATCCTCCTCCTCCTCCTCCTCCTCCTCCCCCCCCCCCCCCTTCCTCCTCCTCCTCTTCTCCTCCTCCTCCTCCTACTCCTCCTCCTCCTCCCCTCCCTCTCCTCCCTCCTCCTCCTCCTCCTCCTCCTCCTCCTCCTCCTCCTCCTCCTCCTCCTCCTCCTCGTCGAGACCCCCCCCCCTTGGAGCACCTGTGGGGGGATGGGTAAGACCTGCCCTCCCCTGACTGCTGCCGCCAAGCTGCTGGCAACCAGCGAAGGTCCAGGGCACGCAATGCCGCAACGAATGGAAATTTTGCGGCTGGACCATCCGAACACATCTGACGCGGATCCGCCTACAGCCGCACTTCACTAATTCATGGCCCAAGCCTTGCACCGCGATCCGACCACGACGCCACGGAGGAGGAGAAGGTGGAGGAAGCTGAGGAGGACGACGACGCGGGAGTCAGGAGGGATTGCAATATCAACGCACCTGCCAAGATGTACAACATGGCGGACGGCGCCTCCTCCCTCATGGTTGACCCGCACCATGGTTGACCCGCCAGGGGTGGCGCGCAAGGTCTGCGGAACTGCAACTAGTCAGCAAGGAGGGAGGCGGGAGCATCGAGGTAGGCTACACGCAATCGTGACCCTAGGCAAGAGTGGTGCGCGGCTTTTGGGGGGCCGCGGGGGGACCAACCACAAGGGCGCAAGACGCTGCTATCGCATCGCGTTCGGCGATCGGAGGACGCTACTATCGCTTCGCGTCTGGCGATCGGGGGACCCCACTGGGCCCGCCCCAAAGGTCACTCTGGCGAAGGGTCACTCCTACATCTAGTCGGCAATCAGGAGGGAAGGAGGGCACGAGCATCGAGGACGCAGGCGGCAGAAGGGAGCCGGACGAGGAAGCGGCAGGGGCGTGCCAGGGGGACGGCAATTGCCGAGCGCAGCCGCTCCGCCGCCGGGCGATCCTTGCCCGCCTCCTCCTTGTCGGTCTCCTCCTCGCGCGCGCTCTCGGGCTTCGCTGGCCTCTCCGCCTCGGCCTCCGCCGGGGGCTTCTTCTCCTCGCCGTCCCGCCGGTCGTCGTCTCGGCGGTCCCGCCGGTCCCCGTCTCTGCGGTCGTCGCCCCGGCGGTCCCGCCGGTCGTCGTCCTTGCGGTCGTCGTCCTTGCGGTCGTCGCCCCGGCGGTCCCGGCGGTCCCCGTCCTTGCGGTCGTCGTCCTTGCGGTCCCTGCGCTCGCGCCGGTCGCGGTCGTCGTCGCTGCGGTCCTTTGGGAAAAGGAAGCACGGCATCAGCATCAGCTGGCGGAGGTCTGCGCGGGTGTCTTCGATCTGCGCTATAACCCCGCCTGGGCGGCGCTGTATAGGCGCCGCCAGAGGGTCCAGCCCAGATGCCCCAAATTGGAGCGGAACTTTGACAAATGATGGGGAGCCCCCAAAATATACACCACAACCACCACCTCCCTCCCCCTCTCCCTCTCGCTGGGAAGAGGAGAGAGGAGGAATCGACGTGGTGGTGGTGGTGTATCTTCTCTGGGCCCCGAAGTGATGCTTCTGCATGCGTTCGGCATGCCCGACGTGGGGGCGGAGAAGATCGGTATGATGTCCCATGGCAAGTGTTGCTCGAGATCGGCAGCGGCCGCTGCTGGGCAAGCAACACTACGTCCTCCATTCGGGTCGGGCGAAAGGGGGGGATAGCAAAGGGGGGGGTTTGAGAATCAGCTCACGCAGCTGATTTTCCCGGCGCCTCCCGGCGCCGGAAGCGGCTATGTATCGAGGAATGGGCCCCTCGGTGAGGCCGAAACCAGCTGCATGCAGCAAATTCGTAACCCCCCCTTTCCCAATCCCCCCCTTTCGCCGGCCCGATCCATGGACAAACGCCGCGGAGACTCAGGACAGCGAGTCCTGGTCAGAAGCGAAAGGGACTGGCGTCGTCCTTCGTACCCAGATATCTGGCGCTCCAGCTTGTTCGATGCGCGGAGCCACCGGAGGTTCGTCCTGAACCGTTTCTTGACAGTACTGGGGCCGGTGGAGGGCACCTGGAGGCCGAAAACTGTCCAGAAGAAGCCGTCCACAAATATTTTGGAGCCTCGGTACCCACGCTTCCCGTACCCATGTCGACCGTATGGTAGGTTCGCGCGGCGTCGGCGCGCGCAAAAGGTGTTTGACACCGCGTCGATCGTTCACTCTTGAGCCAAACTCGTTCAAGGTTGAATGCCGTCGGGTCCAATCGCGTCACCGTGTCCGCCGGTGCGGCCGCATCGCAGAATTCAACCTTGAACGCCTTCGCCTGCGTCGCCAGTGCGCCATCGCCACATGAACCTACCGTACCGAGATATTTATTCGTCGAGGTCCTTGCGGTCACGCCGGTCGCGGTCCTCGTCGCTGCGGTCCTTGCGGTCCCTCTTGTCGCGGTCGCGCCGGTCGCGGTCGCGGTCGCGGTCGCGGTCTCCGCGTCGGTCGCGGTCCCGGTCCCGGTCGCCGCTGCGGTCGTCCCGGCGGTCGCGACCTTGAGAGGCGTGGGGCGCGAAAGAGGCGTTGCATGTTTCTTCGTTTATCTTAGCCTAGGATAGTGTAGCAATGGGGTATCCTTGAATCGGGTGCACTAAGATCGGGCGTCCAACGATACCTAATGTTATCCTTACCCGATGTTCTTCAACGTTGCTCACCCGATGCGCTGAGTGACTGGCGCTGTCTTTTTTCGCAGCGGGCTACGTTACCTTCTCTGGGGCCCCGGGACCTTCACACAGGGGGGGTCCAGGGCTATGGTTAGGTCTGGCATGTTTTCCTACAGGCGGATTAGGGATGAAACATGTAAACTAATCAAACACATATTGAAGATATGGATAAAACTAGCAAAAATCATGCCCAGACTATTTTGTCTATTTTTCAAGATTCCTGCTGTAGAGGGACATGCCCGACTTAAGGCTATGGTAGAGTGGTTTGTTCTTTGCGATGTCGCCATTCTTGCCGTGACGTCGGATCTTAGGCAAGGGGCGCAAGGCCTTCCAGCAGATCCCTGCGGCACCTCCCCCTCAATAGGTGTTTGTTGGGTGGCTAGAGGGGATTGGCGGGCTTCGCCCAGGACCCCCAGTCGGGGGGTTCTGTGGGGGTCAGGGAGGTTGGTGGGTTTTCCTTTTGGGACCCCCCTCTCAAGGGGAGGTCTTGGAGGCGTCAGGGAGAAGGGTGGGCTTTCCCCCAGAGAAGCCGTGCAGGAAGAAGGGGGCCAAGGCAGGGGTTCGGACTTCGGGCCTCGGCCGGCCCGTCTCATCGGCAATTCGAGCCCAGGAGGCCGTGAGTTAGCCGAGAGGGACAGCGCCTCAAGTAAATTAAGGCTTGCGAATCCGAACGTACGTGCACCCATCAGTCGGAAGAAGTGCTCCAGATGTCGTAATAAAAGGGAGGCCCCCCCCCCCCCCCAGACGAGAAGTTTTAGACCCCCCCAGACCATCCATGAAAGGGCGGCCCTTTGCCCAGACCCCCCCGAACCCTCCAAGACAGTTCAAATCAGATCCCCCCAAAATGTGACCCGCCCACTGTATTATGGAATCTGGAGTAGGTAGAAACATGAAGTAGGAAATCGTTGAAAATAGATTGGGTTCCGTCCGCCCCCTAAGGAGGACGGGAAAGGTGAAGTCACTCGATCATTGAAGTAGGACGGTGCTTAAATTCTATTGGAATCTGGGAATCCAGAAACACCTACTTTCAACGACCGATGGGTATGCACCGCCGTGCCTCTGGGCACGGAGTGGACGTGTCCTCAGGTCCTTTGCCTGATCCCTGGAGCCCCAGTCCTGAGTCCAGAGAAGTCTTTCAGCGGCCTGGAGCCGAAATTCCATCGCTTGTGGGGGCTTGCAGCGGTTCCCATGGGTTCCCCCGCGGCTTGTGGCATGGCCTTTTCGGGTCCACCGCGGCTCCAAGACGGGCCAAGAGGGTCTCACGAGGCCCCCAAGACGGTGCAAGAGGGCCCCGAGTCGCCGAAAGGTCAATCCAAGACGCCCACGATGGCCTCAAGATGGCCCAAGAGGCCTCCAAGGCACCCCAAGATGCCTCCAAGACGCCTCCCAAGAGGGACCCAAGTGGAACAATTCAGTGGTTTCCCAGAAGATGTTTGAAGGATTTTGACGTTGTCGCCCTTTCGACCTTCCGACGCTCCAAGACGGCCCAAGAGGCGCCCGAGACCATCCCAAAACGGCCCAACAGGCCCCAAAGAGGGCCCCAAGACTGCCCCACAAGGGGCTCAAGCGAGGGAACACGAACCGAAACTCCGAGCCCTCCGCCCCAAGAGACCCCCAGGGAGGCCCCAAGAGGCGCCCAGGAGGCCCCAGTAGGCACCCCGAAGAGGCCCCCAAGAGTCCCAACAGAGGCCCCCAAGGCGCCCCCAAAAGGCCCTAGGAGAGGCCTCCAACCTGATTCCAAGGGGCTCCCGAGGGGCCTCCCACTGGGATCCCAATGAACATCCAATAGGCTTCATACCCACAAGCCAGGCACGGTGGCGGGATGGGCCGAAGGCCACTCGAAACACAGACACACGCACCAATACGCGCACATATGTGTAGATGTGCACCAAGATCTACACACTTTCAGCGAACTTGCGCGTACTGGATCGAGAGGGCAACACCGTTCTGCAATCGGCGACACATCCACGCCCCGCGCGGGCGAAAACCGCCAGCTCCCGAGAAGCGTGGGGCACCCGAGCCGAGATCGGCGACGCATGCCATACGCAGCCCGGGGTGGCCGATGCGCCCCCAGCATTGGCCCATCCTTCTCTCCCCATTGAGACCTCTGCGGTCGTCCCGGCGGTCGTCCCGGCGATCACCACGCCGACCCTCGCCGCTGCGACTCCTGTCGCGGCCTCCACTTCTGTCGCGGTCGTCGTCCCGCGCCGGTCGCTTGCCCTCCTTTTCCTTCTTGGCCTTCTTGTCGTCGCCCCTGTCTTTCTTGTCGTCCTCCTTGTCTGTCTCTTCCTCCTCTCGTCGCCTCTCCTCGTCTTTCGAAGGTTCTTTGGCAGACTCCTTCGCCTGCTCTTTTTCGGCCCCCCTCTCCTTATCCTTGTCTGTTTCTCTTCTCCTTTCCTGCTCCCTGGCAGCCTCCTCGCGCTTCTCGCGCTCAGCCTCGAGCCGAGCTTGGTCGTTGGCCTTGCGCTCCTCCTCCAGCTCCGCCTGCTTCTTGCTCGCCTTGGCCTTCGCAGCCTGGGATGCCTTCTTCTTCTCCTCCTCGTCCTCGTCCTCGTCTTCGTCGTCGTCCTCCTCTTTCTCCTCGTCCTTGCTCTTCGCTGGCGCCTTCTTCCCTCTGCTGGACTCTGCCTTGGCGGCCAGACCAGCCAGCTTCGCCTGGAAAGCCTCCTCGCGCTTCTGGCGCTCCTCTGCCCGCCTCTTCTGCTCCTCCCTCACGCTCTGCTTCCGCTCCGCGTCCTCCTCCTTCTTCATCGCCTCCAGCTGCTTCTTGAGCTCCATCTCCTTGCCCGCGCCCGACTTCCTCTGCTCCTGCTCCTTCCGCTTCGCCTCCTCCGCCTTCGCGCGCTCCTCCCGGCGCTTGTGGTAGGCGGCCATGAAGGAGGAGTGGCTGATGGCCGCGGCACCGCTGCCCGGAGGGTCGGCAGCGGCTCGCTTGTCCTCGGCCTTGCCCTTCGGCTCCTTCTTGCTCTTCTTCTCCGATGGGGCGTCAGACTTGGCCTGAACCACCGGACTCCTCCCGCCTCCCTCCCCCCCTCGGCCCTCCGCCGCCTCCTCCTCCACCTCCCTTTGCCCCTCCTCCCCACTCCTCCTCCTCCACCTCCTTGCCCTCCGCCCTCCTCACCTTCCTCCTTCCCCTCCCCCTCCATCTCCCCTCCCATCCTGCTTCCACGCTTCCCTCCTGCCTCTATCCTCGATCCTCCTCAGCCTCCCCCCCTCCCTCCATCCCTAACCCCAACCTCCTTCATCATAATCCTTGTCCTTCCCATCTTCCTCTTCCCGTCAGCCTCTCCATCCTCTTCCCCCTCCTCGGTCGTCGTCGTCCTCCTCCATGTCCCCCTCCTCCCCCCTCGTCTTCCCTCTGACCTCCAGCCTCCGCCCTCATGCCTCCTCCTCATCATCACCCATCGCATCCTCCTAATCCTACTCCTCTACCCTCCTCCCTTCGACTGCCTTCTCCAGCCTCCGCGCGCGTCATCCTCATGTTTCCCCTTCCCTCCTCTTCTCCCCGCTCCCTTCTCAGCGCACCCTGTTCCATGATCCCTCCCTGCTGCGTCCCTCCATCCCTCCCCGTTTCTTTCCTCCCCCTCCCCCCATTCCCCTTCCCTCTCCTACTCGTTATCATGCATCAGTTTCCCTTATGCTGAACTCTCCCCCACTGTAGCACCACCAAGCGTATCCGAAAGCTGGGCCATCTGTTTAGCTTGAGACTGTCTTACGATGTGTTATCCTGAAGCTGTGTTGAGGGCAAAGAACTGTCAACATGCGGCTCTCGCCTGATCAACGTGCACATTCGTCCTAAAAGTGTGCAGCGTATCCGAAGATGGAGGCCGACTCGTCTTCGAAACGTGACTGTCGCATTAGCGCCGCGAACATCATGCTCGATGTCGAAAAAACCTGATCGCATTATAGCCGAGCGCAGGCCTCGAAACAGTTTGCAACAACTTCGAGCACGGAGGCTGGCCGTTGTTCAACATGCGGCCCTCGCCTCATCGCTGCACACGCTCGTGCTCACAACAAGCAGCAGCCCCGCGAACGGAGGGCAATTCTCGTTCGAAGTCGTGCTCTCGCCAGAGCGACAGCAAGCAGTCGTCCCGAGTCCGCAGCAGCTTCGGCGGCGAAGGAGGGCTCCGTTTCGAAGATGGGGCACTGGCGACTTCGGCTTGGCAGGGTGTAGGCAGCTGCGCGGGTGGAGGGCGGCTGCTGCTCAACATGGACTACCGCTCGACAGATCGTGTGCACCACGGTTGCCCGAGCGGGGAGGCGGTCCAGGACTCCAGCGTACGAGGTTCCCGCTGGACACCTCGTTTGAACCTCATTAGGGGAACAACAAGAGACATAGGCATACTGTCCCGGCAAAACAGCCTGACAGCGATGTGTGGGAGCATATCTGGAAGCATTCCCCTTCCGATTCAGATGAGAATCCAGTTGTAGAATTCTGCTGTTCTCGCAGTCGCAGTCGCATTCGCGATGACAGTCGCAGGGGCAACGGCAGTCGCAGTCACAGTCTCAGCCTCACCCTGCCTCAGCCTCAGCCTCAGCCTCAGCCTCAGCCTCAGCCTCAGCCTGCCTCAGCCTCAGCCTCAGCCTGCTTCAGCCTCAGCCTCAGTCTGCCCTCAGCCTCGGCCTCAGCCTCAGCCTGCCTCGGCCTCAGCCTGCATCAGCCTCAGCCTCAGCCTCAGCCAGCCTCAGCCTCAGCCTGCCTCAGCCTCAGCCTGCATGAGCCTCAGCCTCAGCCTCAGCCTCAGCCTGCCTCAGCATTAGCCTGCCTCAGCCTCAGCGTCAGCCTGCCTCAGCCTCAGCCTCAGCCTGCTTCAGCCTCAGCCTCAGTCTGCCTTCAGCCTCAGCCTCAGCCTCAGCATGCCTCAGCCTCAGCCTGCCTCAGCCTCAGCCTCAGCCTCAGCCTGCCTCAGCCTCAGCCTCAGCCTCAGCCTCAGCCTCAGCCTCAGCCTCAGCCTGCCTCAGCCTCAGCCTCAGCCTCGGCCTGCTTCAGCCTCAGCCTCAGTCTGCCTTCAGCCTCGGCCTCAGCCTCAGTCTGCCTCAGCCTCAGCCTGCCTCAGCCTCAGCCTCAGCATCAGCCAGCCTCAGCCTCAGCCTCAGCCTCAGCCTCAGCCTCAGCCTCCTGCCTCCTGCCTCAGCCTGCTTCACCCTCAGCCTCAGTCTGCCTTCAGCCTCGGCCTCAGGCCTCAGTCTGCCTTCAGCCTCAGCCTCAGCCTCAGCCTGCCTCAGCCTCAGCCTGCCTCAGCATTCAAAATGTGGCCCGGGAATGGAGTTCTGGGAACTCAAAGAACACGAAGTGGCCTGCAGTTGGCTCCGTGCATTCAAAATCATGCCCAGGAATGGAGTTCTGGGAACTCGAAGACCACGAAATGGCCTACAGGTGGCTCCGGGCATTCAAAATGTGGCCCGGGAATGGAGTTCTGGGAACTCGAAGAACACGAAGTGGCCTATTGTTGGCTCCGGGCATTCAAAATCATGCCCAGAAATGAAGTTCTGGGAACTCGAGGACCACGAAGTGGCCTACAAGTGGCTCCAGGCATTCAAAATGAGGCCCGGGAATGGAGTTCTGGGAACTCGAGGACCACGAAGTGGCCTGCAGGTGGCTCCGGGCATTCAAAATGTGGCCCGGGAATGGAGTTCTGGGAACTCGAAGACCACGAAATGGCCTACAGTGCCTACAGTTGGCTCCGGGCATTCAAAATGTGGGCCGGGAATGGAATTCTGGCAACTCGAAGACCACGAAGTGAGTAACTTCGTGCTTAAAACGACTTCCGCGGATCCCTGTCCGGATGCCGCCCAGACCCCCCTGGGGAGTCATGATGCTCTCTTTTGACCCTATTAGAAACCTATCAGTCTTCGCTGTTAGGTAAAAAACTCTGAGGTCCGCGCGGATTCCTCGTATCGGCGCTGGTCCCCCGTCCTTGGCGCGCGGAGCGCGCCAGGGGCGGCGCCGGAGGCACCGCCAGAGGCCCCCAGCGCCGATCCGAGAAATCCGTGCGGATCTCCGAGTTGTTACGTTTATGCCACTTTTCGTTCCCCTATTTATTCGCATACCTTGTCCAAGAAGGACGCAAGGAGGAACTCAATCTCACCACAAGGCGCGTCCGCAAAAACGGCAGGCCAGGCCCATCCGGCGCTCGTTAATCTGTGGGGCAAGGGGGGCGCTTCTTGTAGGTGTGACAGAAACGAAGCCTTTAGGGGAACAACAAATGACATAAACATAACAACTCGGAGGTCCGCGCGGATCTCTCGGATCCGCGCTGGACCCGCCTCCCTGTCGCGCGGAGCGCGCCAGGGGCGGCGCCGGAGGCTCCGCCAGGGGGGCCCCAGCGCCGATCCGAGAAATCTGCGTGGACCTCCGAGTTTTTATGTTTATTCCCTACCTAGGCTCTGCCTAGAAGGGTTCTTACTCTGAGGCTTAAAGGGCCGGGCAGTGGAATGCGCCCCGGGCGGTTCCCCCAGGATCCGCACCGCGGTTCCCCCAGTGACGTTCCCTTAGCTTCGCGTTGCTTATCTCATCTTAGCTTAGCTTATTTCATATTACCTTAGCCTAGCTTCATCTTACCTCAAATTTATTCCCTTCCTAGGCTCTGCCTAGAACGGTTCTTACTCTGAGGCTTAAAGGGGCCAGGCAGTGGAATGCGCCCCGGGCGGTTCCCCCAGGATCCGCCCCGCGGTTCCCCCAGTGGCGTTCCCTTAGCTTCGCGTTGCTTATCTCATCTTAGCTTGGCTTATTTCATCTTCGCTTAGCTTAGCTTCATCGTACCTCAGTTTTATATTAGCTTAGCTGACCTTCATCTTAGCGTCGCTGAGCTTTAGCACAGCATAGCATAGCAGAGCAGAGCACAGCATAGCGCAGCATATCATAGCATAGCCCAGCATAGCATAGCATAGCGCAGCATAGCATAGCATAGCATAGCATAGCATAGCATAGCATATCATAGCATAACATAGCGCAGCACAGCACAGCATAGCACAGCGCAGCATAGCATAGCCTAGCATAGCAGAGCAGAGGATAGAAACTAATGCTGCTTTCCTAGGGGCTCCAACTTCTAGGTAGGGTCGCACTGGGGTAATGCCACGTTTTGTTCCCCTAGCCATGCAAAGTCTTTTGTTGCTTAGGGTTAGGCTTAGCGAGTGGCTGTTTCACGAAAGCAGCGCCACGCGGCAGACACGCTACAGTGCGATTGTGCTCAGGATCAGAAGTGTCACTGTGCATTGCTCTCAGAGCGAGAAAACTCCTCAAGGTGTGTCCCCCAGGATGCTTTGCTGCGAACTGTGGCCTGCCAATCGCCGTGCCGGAAAGGACTTAGGACGGGATGGTGTACTTCAGCATCGCTGATGCTTCCTGGGCTTACTCTGGTCATCCTCCTGTTCCTTCCTCTCGACACCCCCCTTTGACTCATGGGTGGCTCCTCCTCGTCGCACCAAAAAGCGTGTTCGTGTTGCGGTCTGGGCGTTTGGCATCTACAAGCTGAAGGTGTGATAAAGGAACGCGTGGGGAGGCACGTTTGTCTCCCCACTGCGGCTCTGGCCGTAGCGCGGAACAGCTCGTTGTTTGCAAACTGTTCCACTGCTCCAACCTATTTACAGGGTGGGCCTTCGCGTTAGCGCCGTGCGCTTTTGCTTGAAACGTTGCAGCCCGTTGCGCTGAGGAGGGAGGGGCCCCGTGTAAACACGTCGATGTTGCATGCGTGGATATTCGTCGCAAAAGACTGTCACGGATACGCGGGAGCAGGGAGGCTTGTTTTCCTCATAGGGTTCACTAGATATATACAGAAACCTATGTACATAACAGACAAGGATAAAGAAATCGAGAGCAAGGCAGAGAGAGAACAGAGAGAAGGACACACGCACACACAATGATAAACACGACAGGAGCGCGAGAAGGAGAGTGAACATGTATGTTTTTATATACATATATAGGTTATGTATATGCGTGTCTACGTGTACATGTAAACGTGTGTATACTGATACCTTATATATATACATATATATATATATATATATGCATACACAAACGCACATTTAGGATAATCTCCGCCACCGTGCCTCTGACACGAAGTGGCGTACCCCATGGCTCACAGCTGTGCGGCTACTGCAGTCAGGGTTGAGCTCACAACTGTGCTGGTGCCGCAACCAAAACTGTAATTCCTGAGTGGCCCGGACCACCAATTTGCCAGGCGCTCTTGGCGCTCCCGGGCTGTTCCGCATGACCTCTGGAACAGGTGCAACGCCCAAATGACCCGCAGACTTTCGCCGAGCTCCCCACCGAGCGCCCAAGACGGTCATGGAACGCCTCTAGAGGCCCAATATGGTCCCCAGACGGCCCAAGAAACCTCCAACACGCCACAAGAGTCCTCCAAGAGACCTCCCAAAAGGGCCCCATGAGGTCAACATCGTAGCTTTTCCATTTGGGGATTTTTGTAGGGTGGTCGCGTTGTCGGCTTCCGGACGCTCGAAGATGGCCCAAGAGGCCCCAAAAATCGTCCCAAGGCGGCCCAAGAGGCCCCCTAGACGGACCCACGACAGCCCACGAAGGCCCCAAAACGTTCCAAACGGCCTCCAAGACGACGCAAAAGGCCCCCAAAGCGGCATCCACAGGGGACCCAGACAAGGTCCCCCACGGACATTTCGAGCCCGAGTCCCCGATAAGACCCCAGGAGGCCTCAAGAGGCCTCCAAGAAGCCTCCCAAGAAGACCCGATGTGGCAAACATCCCCACGAACAGCCTGGAGGCATATGACCCACAACCCCAAGCACGGTGGCGGGATCGACAGAAGGCCATCCGATGAATGTAAACGCGCCGATGTACTTATTCAGAGGGAGAGAGCGAGAGAGAGAGAGAGAGAGAGAAAGAGAGAGAGAGAGAGATAGAAAGAGAGAGAGAGAGAGAAAGAGAGAAATAAAAAGAGAGAGAGAGAGGGAGAGACAACGACACTTGTCTACGTCGGGTATAAATAAATATATTAGCTCTTGTGGACCCCAATCATTAGGTTCTTGCAACCTACGCGGCGCAAGCCGTGTGGTGCAACGTATGCGACGCAACCTGTGGAATGCAATATGCGCGGCGCAATCCACTCTGCTGAACTTGAAGTCGTCATCTCCACCGCTCGCACAAGCATCCCACCCTCCCACCCGCAACTTGACTGGCAAAACTCATGATGCGGGGGACGGCGGCGCCACCGATGACGACATCAACGATAACATCCTCGCAGCCGATGCTCGTCACCGTGAGTCAATAATGACGGTGAGCACATCGACGATACTCGGACGTGCGCGATGATAAGATGACATCGACAACGCCGGCGACAATGACGAATCTGACACCAGCGACGACGATGTTCAAGAGGGCGACGGCACGATCGATAACGGCGCCAATGATGGCGAACACGTTGACGATGCTGACTTCCATCTGTCGATGGGGCAGGTGATCGCGGTGATGCTGATAAAGTTGAAAAATAAATCCGCGCGCGCGGAAATTCAACAAATCCGTAAGACTGATCATGCGCGCGCGGCGGTACGCGCATGTGGCCCGCGTGGTATTTCTGTTGCGAGGGATTCGCGCCCTCGGCGCATGACAGGATAATCGCGGGTACAAAGCGCGCTGACATGCAATCGCTGGATTCGGCAGAATTCAAAAGCATCGCAAGGTTTATTGTATGGTTTTAACATGAACGCGCGGACCTGAAATTTGTATTTCTGTGTTGCAAAACCCTTCGGTTTCTTATTCTGAAATGCTTGCAAACACAATGAGGTTGGTACGATATTGACATGGGCGCGCGTGATGATTCTGCGGTATTCGTTCCACGGGGTCATTGTAATTTGCATTCTGAAGATGCAGAAAGGCGCGCGCATATAATGATTTGACAGGGATGGCAGGGGGGCGATACTGGCCTGGCTGGGATAATATGCGTTCATGTTTAGGATGGGCGAGAACGCAAAATAAATATGAAACTGCAAAGCCCCAGGGGGCGCCGTTAACTCCGGGGGGGGGGGGGGGGTAGAGTCTATTCTGCTCCTAGAAGAAGACGATATATGAGGTGCAATAGTGGCGATGGTGCAACCTATGTGATGTGCGATGCAATAGTTGCGATGCAACCTGCGTGATGCAATCCACGCGGTGCAATCGACGTGGTACAAATGTATGCAATGCAACCTGTGTAATGCAAGCTATGCGGCGCAGCGTGCGCGATGCGGCGACGGCGACGGGCGGCGCGGGCAGCGACGGGCGAGCATTGGCGGCGACGGGCGGCGACGGCGACGCGCGGCGGCTGGCGGCGCGGCGGCGATTCTGCGGCGAGGGCCCCGAGATGGTTCACCAAAGTAAGAGCCTCTAGTGCTGGAAGCACTGTTTGGGGAATCTGTGTGCCCAGAGGGTCGCGGTCATTATATCATCGGCGCGTTACCCATGAATTCTCATGTGCTCATGCTGTATGCAATGTGGGCAAATATCTCACCCGTAATTCCAAGTCCACATAAAACGTGGACCGTGCGATCCTGTGCTCATGATGTGGGTGCGCCTCGGGGCGTTTACTCCATATAGACACATATGTTTATACTTAGCATGATAAATATAGATATATGCATGTATGTACAAACATATATACACATAAATGGGTATACATCTATATGTGTACATTTACACATACATACAGACACTGAACATCGCAATTCTGTTGCATATTATATTTGAAAGAGCGTGTTCTACCGCTGCTGGCGGAAAACCGGGGAGCTCAATGGGGGATCTCCCCCCCCCCCCAGTCTATCGCGAAAAAAAGGGGGGGGGGGTCGTTGCCTGTTCGAACCCCCCCACCCTTGAAAACTCGGGAGGGGGGGGGGGGGTCACTGCCGGTTCGAATGCCCCCCCATTGCCCGCTGCCGGCAAACAATTCCCGCCCCTCGGGACAGTTGGGCAATGGCAGGGGTAGTGGGACAGTTGCGAGAACGGTCGCGGCAGGGACAGCGGGGCAGCGGCGCGGACAATGGCGGGGGCGGTGGCGGCCGGGACAGCGGCGAGGGGACAGCGGGACAGTGGCGGGGGCAGTGGGGCAGTGGTGGGGGCGGCAATCGCGGGGGCAGCGGTGAAGGCGGCGGCGAGGACAGCGGTGGGACAGCAGCACACTGGGGAGAATAGTGGGGACAGCGAGGACAGCGGGGCAGCAGCGGGGACAGTGGGGGCGGTGGGGACACCGGCGGGGATAGTGGGGCACCGGCGGGGACTGTGGGGCAATGGGGGCAGTGGGGCAGTGGCGGGGGCCGCGGGGAAAGCGGGGAGAGCGGGGCCGCGGTGGGGCAATGGCGGGAAGAGTTGGGTCAGTGAGACACTGGCGGGGGCGCTGGTGGGGGCAGCGGGGGCAATGATGGGAACGCTGGGGACACTTGGACAGCGGTGGTGACTGTGGGACATTGGTGGGGGCGGTGGCGGCGGGGGCAGTGGTGTGGGGGCAATGGGAATGCAGCGGGGACAGAGGGGCAGCGGTGGGGGCATTGGCGGCGGGGACAGCGGCGAAGGCGGCGGCGAGGGCGGCGGCGGGACAATGGGACAGAGGCGCAGCCAGGACAGCGGCGGGCACAGTGGCGGGAACAATGCGACAGCTCAATGGGACAGCGGCGGGGGCAGCGGCCGCGGGGAGAGTGGGGGGAGTGGGGCCGCGCTGGGAGCGGCGGCGGGGACAGCGGGGACAGCCCGACAGCGGCGGGGGCACTTGCGGGGGCAGCGGGGGCGGTGGCGGGAAAAGTGGGGGCGGCGGTGGTGAGGACAGTGGAGCTGGGGACAACAGTGGGGGGACAACGGTAGCAGGGGCCCGGGAGTCGCTCGCCAGCGGCGAGCGCGGGGGGGTGGGCGGGGGGGAAGGATTCGAGCGCCCGCCCCGGTTTTCTGGAGGGGGAGGGGGGCTCGAAGCAGTAGCGCCCCCCCAACCGGCAGTGGCCCCCCTCGGTCTTCCCGAGGGGGGGCCCGGGGCGCTCGAACCAGCAACGACCCCCCCCATCCCCCGGTTTTCCAAAAGGGTGGGGGGGGGGCTAGGGCACCAGGGCTCTGCTGGGGGGGAGAAAGGGGGTCGGGCGCCGGGGCTCTGCCGGGCGGGAGACGAGGGGGGGCCCCAGCAGGGCGGGGGGGGATTTGGGCGGGGAGGGGCGGGTTCCCGAGGAAGAGGGGGGGGGTGGGTTACATGGTAGCTCTCTCTCTCTCTCTCTCTCTCTCTCTCTCTCTTTTTTTTGTTTTTCCAGACGCGCTGGGCGCGCGCGCGCGGCGCACTTCAACCCCGCGCCCTCGGGCGCGCCGCGCCGCCGCGGGCCCGCGAATAGGGGGGGGGATCGAAGGATGTCCAGACATTGATGCAATAGATTTCCGATCGAATCAGGGCCCAGGGCGTCGACGGGCGCCCCCTCCACGAGCAGCCAGCGCCCGTCCTCAGCAAGACATTTAGCCGCGCCGTGGGGGGATAAGAAAGGTGCATATAGATTTAGAGCACATGATACGTGAGTATTATATATGTACATATATTTATACACAGTTATTGTAAATGTGAGCGCATTCTACATATATATATATATGTGTATATATGCATATATATATGTGTGTATACATGCATATGTCTATATACATACATACATGCATATGCGCGCGCCTTGCAGGGTTTAATCTTTGACATTAGGCGAAGGCTTCGGCGCGCGCGGCGGCTGGCGCGTCAGTCGACTAGCGCGCCCCTCTGCGTCGAACGCCAAAAAAACACGTTCGAACCCAAAAAGAACAGACCGGGGCCCGCCGTGCGTCGAGGGGCTGAAGGGCAGGGCGGAGGGCGAGGCCTCAGAACGGAGAAGGGGCAACGTGGCCGATCGACCACTTGCACGGACGGAAGGCAGTTCCTCTTCAACTGAGCCGTGAGCGGCAGGAAAGATCGAGAGGCCTCGGGGACGGGGCGCGTTCGCGCGCGCAGGAAGGGGGGCAATGAAAAGGTGTGTATTTTTTTTGTTCCGACGATCGCACGCGTGCATTTAGTGATTCGCCGCCGTGCCCGACGCATGCTCCAGGAAAGGTGCCCGGCGCGTCGCGGCGGCGAATTCAGCGGATATGGGCGGAAAGAAAAAGGGCACGGGGTGGGGCGGGGGCGGGGCGACGGTGGTTTCACACCGTTTGCTGGTTCGCTGCAGAACTGGCCCCATCGACAAAACGCGAACGGGCCCCGATGGAGGGGCCCGGAGATCGAAGCGTCGGGGTCGAGAAGGAGGGGGGCGGGGGGAACTGCGTGCAGCGGGCAGGCCAGCATGCGGCCGCATATCAAATCGATGACGATGCCCCTGCATGTTGGGCTCATGTCGGGTCGTTCTGACAAAGAAAAAACGAATCCAGCCGCGGCGACGATCGTCTCACTGATCGAGGTGGCATCAGCATCGGAAGTTGCAGGCAGCGGGCCTTGCCTGTGGCGGCCTATCCCCGCTGGCGTAACCAATGCTACCCGCGCACTTTCGCGCGCCAGGGCGCAACGTTGCGCGACCGGAGGATGGGGGTCGCGCGCAGATGGGGAGATAGGCGGCGCAGGGTGGCCTGTAGGCCACATCATCCGAGCCTTCGCTATCTGTAAACAAACAAGGGCTAGAGCTTATCATCGCCCGGACGTCCATTCACCGCGCATGTTTCGGTTTCGCGGGTTGATTGCATCGCGCGATGATCCATGGTCCTCGATGGCCCTCGCCGAGGAAAAGAAAACGCGTGCGAGCGATGCTAGCGGGCGCGCAGCGCGCGGCGCATGGCCGATGTCAAGCAATGACGACAGGGGCCCCCGGGGGCCCATCCACTCGACCATCGACTCCCAACCTCGATCCCAAGATCGGAATCGAAGTCCTCTGAAGGGCCCACTCGAAATGTCGCCTCGCAGGGTCCTTGATCGAGGCGAAATCGAAATAGCCTCGGCCGAAACATCGAGCTCGACCCGAGTCGAGCTCGAGTCCCCGATCGAGGCTATAGATCCGACGTCTCTCGAGATCGGCCGTGCAACCTCATGGCGCCTGCGCCGCGCGCAAGTCGGGCATGCGCCTGCTCCCCGCAACGTCCGCGGCCCTCGCGGTGATCGCGTCGGAGTTCGTAATGGCCTGGCGGAGGGCGGGAATCAGGCGAGAAGGTGCGCGGCCAGCACGCGCGCGACTAAGGTCTCGGTTCGAACCGACAACTGGAACCGAACATCGAGAAGTGAACCCCCGCCCGAACCTTGAACAAAACCCCGATCTCCCATCCTCAATGTTCGACATCACCTCGCTATTTTGGGCTCGAGATCCTCGCTCACCTGCTACCGTCCCCACCGTTCTCTCGATGATCGAGATTGGAACAGTCATGAGAAACGCACTGTCGGGGTCGCGAATGGGGCCCCGAGCGCCCGAGAAACGGCCCGAAAACCAACCCCCATCGCGGTGCTTATTTCAACATAATGGCCATGACGGGCAAGGCGATGGAAACTGATGGTATGTTTTAACCGTGCCCGCTCGAACTGACAGCTCAACGTGCAGACGGTGTCCCCGTGTGACGCTCTGGGCTCGCTGGCTCATCGTCGGGCTGGTCGGGGCGGAACTCCCGCTGCTCCTGAGGTTGGGGCCAAGGGGGGAGAGAGTCGTGCACAGGGGTCCTTAGAGGAAGGGGGGCATGGAGGGGGCGGGTCGCGCGGGGCAGCGAGGTCGACGACGGGGATCCGTCCTCGGCGATGCCAACCACGAAGTGCTGCATCACGCGGAGTTGCCGCGCGCCCACGACGCCGCGGTGTCGGCCAGAAAACGAGTGCGCCCATCGACGGACGAAAACGTTGAGCTCCTCGTTGTATAACCCCATCAACGTTCAGGATGCGCTCGTGCGGGTCTCCGTAGCACTCGACCCCGGTGCCCTCGTTCGGCTCTGCCCTAGAGCTGTCGGGCCCGCCTGGGTCGACCGCGCCTTCGACGTACGGCTCGCTCCTGGGATTGGGAGAAACGCGTAAGACTCGGGTTCGAGGGATTCTGGTTGGCCTGATCGGGCCATCATACAAATGACGAGACCGAGTCCGACATTTGATGCGAACTCCCGCTGCATGCATCCCGCGAAATTGGACCGTCAAAACCCTGGACCGCCAAAACCCAGAACGCGAAATTGGGCCGTCAAATTTAGAAAATCGGCAAACCAGAGTTCCAGCGTACCCGAGTCTTACGTCTCCCCGATCCTCCTCGACCTCGGTCGTGCCTTTGCTGGCGGGCGCGCGCTTCCACGATGAGGCTGCTGCTGCAAATGCTGGCGGCGGCGCTGATGGCGTTGCCACTGCTGCCCCTGGTTCTGCTGGCGGCGCTGATGCCGTTGCTTTATCTGCACGCGTCGGCGTCGTTGCTGCTGGTGGCTGGCGGCGCCGAGGCCGAGGATGCAGCTTCCTGTGGTGCTGCTGGTGGCGCTGAGGCCGCTGATGCAGCTGCCTGCTGTGCTGGAGCCGTTCTGAGTCCTGCCGTGCCAGATGAGATGGCGGCGGCGTCGTTGGTGGCGATGGCCCACCAATGCGCGCGTCGCGGCGGAATGCACTGCGGAAGAAGCTTGTCGGCGCGACCCATCGGATTCGAGATGCGCGGCCCGCGCGCGTCGACTCGACCCAAGATCCTTGGGATGGGGACGCGGGCCAAGGGTGGGGGCGCGGATCCCTCGAGGCAGATGCTGAAATCCGCGCAGTCGGATGCTGAATTCCGGGTCGAATCTCGCAAATCTCGCGGCTTCCTGACTTTGATTGGGAGGGGGCGAGGCGGGGCGAGGGGGGATGACGAGAGGGGTGGGCGATCGGAAGGGGGCACGGGGACGGGGCTCGACTGGGGCAGGGAGCTTTAGCTCACGGGGCTGGGGTAGATCGCTGGGGTTCGGGGCAAGGAATTCCAGAAATTATGCCGCGGTTGTTTTGGCGTCCTCATGCTTCGCCTGGCATGCCATAGTGGCGCCCGTGAATTTACCCAGCACAACTAGGGCGCATTTGTCACCATACTTGTCGGCGGCGCCGCCAGCTGCCAGGATAATGTGGTCGGCAGTCAGAGCTTCGCCAGATCGTTGAGGTGCGAACGCCTCGTGCTGAATGTCATAAGATGCGGGGTCTGTCGGTGGGTTGGGTCGGTGCCGGCGTCGGCACGGCGTGTTGTGCACCAGGATGAGCACACAGATCTCAATCAAAATGTTTGGGACTGTGAGTAATATAATACGACGGGTCGATAGGTGGACGCGGTCTGCCAGGCAGTGCAGGCGCTGGTGTGAGCGTCGGCGCAACTGTGCTCCATGTCGAATCGACCCAGTTCGATGCAGGTGTATCCACCGGCGCCGTGGTGTTACGCACGAGTGTGGGTGCGTCCATCGGCGCAATCACATCATCTTCACGGCGTTAACACGTGAGTAAATCGGATTGTCATCGCACGTCGGCTGCGTCGGGAAACGGGCGATGCGTCGCACCAATTTGGGGGGCGGAATCTTCTGCAGATTACTGAAATCGCATCCAGGGATCCCGTTGTCGACGTTGACCCTGTACCCGTGACCACGAGGGCCCCGCAATAGATAACCTAGATGTGGATCCCAGATCTGTCTGAAACCGTCCTCCTGTACCAGTAGCCCCACATAAAGTACCGATGGGCAACGCGTCATTGCCGGCGCCGAGCTCGATAGTCCAATGCGTGGAAGTGTAAGCTGGATGAGCTCGTTGACGACGCGGTCGCCGTTGGCTGTTTCGAGGATGCGTTATCGCCCCTGTCGTGCTCGAATGGTTCCACGTGGTGAAGGTCGGCCCTGTCTTGGATGATGGGCGGAGCCACTATCCAAGATCCATGCTCGCGACAACGCCGCCGTAGACCGTCGCGCCGCCGGTGTGTCACCGCCGACGCACTGTCATGAGCCGGCGGTGAATCTGGCACCATAGTCGTTCTGGAAGTCCGCATGAGCTCGCCATTCAAACGTTGCGCCTCTGACTGTGTGGCGCGCAGCGCGCGTGCGCCAGCTTCCATCTTCCAGTCCGGTAGAATGTCCGGCACGTCGACCTGTTCTCCGCAGTGCAAGGACCCGGTCCATGTGTACATTTGACGCTTGTATGTGTAGGTCGTTGTCCACATTGGCGAGGTCGAAGCGGATCCGCCGCGGTGGTGGGGCGAACAGCAAGAAGCCGCTCGCGAGTCACGCGCGTGCGCTGTGCGACCACGTCGTCGGTCGCGCCGCGCTGCCGCGGGAGGTCTGGCGCGACCACGGGTGGATGGCGATCGGGGGCGGGGCGGCCAGCCGCGACCCCCGGATCGCGCGAGTCGGATCGACCCCCGCGCCCGGGACACGACGACCCTCGTCGCGACAAGCGCGTGACCCCTGGACTGCGGGAGCTGTGCTGGCCCTCGCAGGGCGAAGGCCTGCGGCATCCCGCACGTCGCGGCGGGGGCGTCCTGTCGCGGCTGTCTCGGCTGGAGGGCCGAACGGGGCACCTGTCAGGAGTCTTTGCGCCAGGGTCAATGTGCGCATTGCGGCAGCTGGTTCCACGCTTGCATGTCAACTTCGGCACCGCATGGAAAGTGCATTTCGAGATGTGAAGGTATTTGCAGCGATCTTGGAGTGAAGGGGCCGTGCTTTTGCGAACGCAGAAGTTCTGCTTGACATTATCCTTCTGCTGTGGGCTGGAAGAGCGGCCAATGGAAGGTCGTCTGTCGCGGGCGTTCCTGCCGCGGGAAGATGATCGTCGTGGAGGTCGTGGTGTTGGGCGGCTGCTGGATCCAGCGCGTAGCATCTTGCACCTTTCACCATTCTTGCGCCGCCCAGACTTGAACGCGGCGCAACTCACGGAATCATGTCGGTTCGATTCGTTATTGAGGTTGTGCTGGTTGCGCTCAAGTCGATGTAGTTCGGGGTTGACGATAACGCGTGTTCGAAACCACTCGCTCGTATGTTCTATTTGAGTGGTCGTTAGCCATCTTGTTTTAGTCGTGTATTTCCTGCTTCATCAAGTAGTGCCGGTGTATTTGAGCTCGGAATAATGACTCGAAGATGCACGCGTCGGGCGGTTCGCGGCATTCCAACAACAGATTGTGCCCATCCACGATAAGCCGTTGGAGGTCGTCGTCCCGCATGCGTATCAGTTGTAGACGTTCAGAATCGTGCATGGTGTCGCCGACTGCAGCGACTCTGTAGAATTTGTCGTATCGTCCAGTAGATTTGTCTACCTTCAGCATACGGACAGCTTTATGTTCCTGAGCTGTGAGGTTCTTGATGCGGCATCGGAGCTCAATATTGAGGACGGCAGTAGGTCCAGCTGCGAGTTTGCAGCCGGTACTCTCGAAGTCGCCGCTGTCCTGGGGGTCCTCGTAGGTGGTGGTTGGCTGTTCTGCGATGCGTAGGAATGCATGGGCCTTGGCAGGGCGTCTGGCAGCGCGACCAAAGTTGTTGCGAACCATATGTTGCCACTGTTGTAGTTGTGTAGTGCGTGGCCAATTGTGGCATGCGTGCGGTGTCTGATTCCTTGATTGGCGTTCTACTGGGAAGTGAAAGGTGTGACGAGGTCTGCGTAGGAACCGGTTGGGTAGGTGATGGTGGGCGCACAGGGGAAACGCGACGCGTCTGCGCGGAAGCCGCCGCGGAGGCGGCACCTGGCGATGCGCGTCGCGAAGGTCCTGTGCGGATGTCACCATCGGCATGCGCAGAGACTTGGTCAAGTCGATGTTCAGGAGGCGGGGTTGGATGGTGGATCTGAGCGAGGCTTTCGTGGGCTGTCAGTGCAGCTTCGTTGGTCGTGCTGTCATGCTGCATCGTGTTAACACTCTGTTGCGTGCCACGCATGTCAACGTTAGTGTCGTGGGTTGGCTGGGGGTACCTGTCCAGCCAATGCTCTAAGTCCTGGGATATTCGGTTGTGTGCTTCGCGCTCTGGTTCCAAACGGGTGAAACCTTCCTCCGCCCGTGCCTTTGTCGGCGTCTCTTTCATCGGGGATCTGGGTGAGCCGCGACTGCGCGCGGTCTTCCGCCACCCGTACCTCGGCCATTCGGGCTTCGCGGGGGCAAGATCAGAAACAGAAGCCGGGGTGCCCAACTGATCAGTCTGGGCCCGTACAACACGCAACTCAGCCAGTGCAGTCCTCATTTCAAGTAACTGCTGCTCGACCGTGGAGACTCGTTTCTCAAGCCTTGGCACGCGGCCCTTAGAAGCGCAAAGACGCCGAACGAGGGCCATTTCGGCACCGCGCAGCTTGCCGTGCAACTCAGACGTGAGTGCGGTATCCTGGGAATGTAGTGTGGCAGTGGTCATCTCAACCTGGGTGCGAAGTGTGTTGACGTCCTCGCGTAGCTGATGATCCGTGAGCCCATGCACCTCTGCATGCGGGATCTGTCGGGCCATCAGGAGCTCATCCTGCAATGGCGTAATGGCAGCGGCCCCGTCTCTGACGCTTGCGAGTTGGGCCTTCATCCGAGGGGGGTGGTCGTGGAGCGTCTGGATGGTGCCAGAACCTCGGCTTTGACTCCATCTACTCCATCTGGTCAACTTGATGCTGGACCCGAGCGGTGAGCGATCGATCTTCAGCGACCCGATCAGGAGTTTCAATAAGCTCTTGCTTTGGTCGACGCTCGGATCGCTGAAGTTGAAACTCCTGTCTGAGGGTGGCCGTCTGCGCGGCCAAACCCGACAGCTGCCGGGCCGTGCAAGTTTCAACCTGGTCTCGAAGCTCCGCCATGTCACCGGTGGTGGGAGAGGCGCGCGGCGCCATGTCGCGCGGTGGGAAGTCATGCCGGGGGCGCCTCTGGGAGGGGCTGCGGCTGGCGCCCCGAGTAAGAGAGCGAACGCGATGCCGTTCTGGAGCCCTTCTCTGAGATGCCCGCCCAGTGCGATTCTCAATGGCGCGCGCATGTTAGTGTTAGCCCAGCGGCGGGGGCGCGCGAGAGCGGTGTCTGGAGTCAAAGCCTCAGCGCCACCACTGCGGGCGTTCCCACCGACACAACGCGCGCCACCGAAGGTTGGAGGAGAGGAGGGAGGCGCGGCGAATCCAGCCGTGACTCCGAGGACAACTGCAGGTGCCCCCGCCGGCACATGACGCGTTCAATGGACGTATCAGGCGCCGCGGTTCCGAGGCCCTCGGCGCGCGAGGCGGCGGCAGCGGGGGGTCTGGTAGAAGTTCGCCCAGAGCAGCCGCGTACGAGGCGGTGCTTCCCTCTCCTGAAGGGGGGGATTGGCATCGCAAATTCTCTCGCCCGCTCCGCAGCGCCGTCGCGCCCGCGCGCCGTCGCGGACGCCGCGCGCATTGAGGCGCTGCGCCCCGATGGGGGGCAGCGCCGCGCGGCGGGGCCAACGAGGGCGCCAGTCGCAGCGGCGAACAGCGCAAAATAATGGGCTGGCAACCTGTGCGCATAGGGATACGACCGAGGGGGCGAGCCTACACTTGGGCCCGTAGGCAGAGGCTAAGGAGGAAGAGGTTAGCTACTCCTTCTTCTGGGCGCTGCGCAGAGGGCAGCGCGGTGCAATGTCAGCGCCAATGCCTGAGCTGGTACGATAGCGGTATATGACGATAATGGTGATATGGGCGGACTTCACACGCATGAGCTCCCACTGCTGTACTCGAATGGGGCAGGCGTCGCCATGGGTGTCCGATCTATGTAGTAGAGGTCGCCTTTAACTGCTTGCTTGATCGCCTGCGAGCTCTCGACATGCTTTCTGCCCCTGTACTTCTTGGCGTGAACTGTCATCGCGGCCCTCGCCTGCATGTCCCCCGCGAGCTTCGCCTTGGTGGCTGGCCCCAATCCCGCGCCACCTTTGGCCATGTACTCGGTGGCATCCACGCGCATCTATTGGCCTCGATGCGCAGCGCGCGCTTCTTGCCCGCGACGTCCGCGGGGTCGCCGCCGTTCAGGAGCTTCGCGAGGCCGCGTTTCAGGGGCGCCTCGGGAGCGACCGAAGTCGCTTTCAGGCGCGCTGCCGCGTAGGCAGGCGCCTCCAAGAGCTAGACCTTGGCGAGGAGCTTCCACGCGGCGGGCGCGACCCCGCGCCTGCGATCGAGGCTCGCTGCAACGCTTAACAAGTCATTCAGAAACTGGCCGCGCTGGCCGCCAGACGGGCTCTCCACGCGCACGCGCGCGCCCTTCGCATGCCCCGCCATTGACGGGCGGTCGGTCGCAAGATCCTGCGCGACCAGGTCCCAGCGAGGATCTCCGCCCCCCCCCCCCCCCCCCATCATCCTGAGCCTCGCTATGCTGAAAATCTGCAGCGCGGTCTGCAGCGCAGTCACCTCCTCGGGAAGAGGCTGGAAAGGGGCCGATGCGGAGTTCGGGGGGGGGGGGGGGGGGGCGCAGCGATGACAGATGGGGGGCGCAGGCGCACCTGCACCCCTCATCATTGCCCATTCTCACGAGGAGCGCGATGGGAATGATAAATGGGGGGAGGGGTGAGACAACGCGAAAACACTAGGCTGACGAAATGCGGGGGGAGGGGGTGGGGCGTTGCAGCGGGAGGAGAAGAGTGAAGTTCAAAGAAACGGAGGGGAGGGAATCGCGTGCACTTCCCGGCTGTTCTCGCGCGACTTGCCCATCGCGTCCTGGAGGAACCATGGGGGGCGGGGGCGCTGTAGCTCCACTTCAGCGAGGGCGATCTCGAAGTTGAAGCCCTGGTTCAAGGCCGTCCGAAGCGATGGGGGCGACGTCGAGCACCCTGTCCTTGCGCGGGTAGCCGTCGTCACCAACGAGATGCCATGTCCAGAGCGGGCGGCCCTTCGCCCGGCAAATCACCGCGGCCGGACATCCGATCGCGTGCGAGCCGCCGCGCGCCAGGTTACTCCAGCACACGCCTCTCCCCCATTGGAAGCATGCCCTCACTCTCTCTGGCGAAACTACTGGGTGAACTCGTGCCGCTTGTCGAAGCGCGCGGGGTCGGACTGGGCCATGAACGCGATGCCTCTGCATTCGCCGTAATTCCGTCCATCGTCGCAGATGCCAGCCAACGGTCTGCGCAGATCGCGAGGTCCCAGCCCGCGTCCGCATCGACTGCGCGGGCGGGGCCCAGCCTGGCCGTCTTGCGCCGAAGCCTCGTGAATCGAGCCCGCCTCCTTCAAGAGCGCGAGGGATCTGTCGCGCTCTGCCCTTGCAGAACGACCAGCCAAAACCCTGCGCCCGCGCGTCCACGCGCGATCTTGTGAGCCCGGAGCATAGGCGTCTGATATCTTGATATCAAAAAAAAACAATATATCAGACGCTCATGTTTTGGGCTGCGGGTTTCGATTGCATGTGCATCTCAGCCCCCCACCCATATGACATCGTGATCCGCTGCAGGGGGTGAAAATTTCATCTGGGTGGGGGCCTAAGATGCACCGTGATGTCGCGCGTGAACATGCGGGCGCAGTTTCGGTCAAATGTTCGCCTTTTTTCTGCTTCCTCGGAGTGTCGCTGGCCATCATCAGCTCTTCGATGCGAGCGTTGATCATCGGGGCGACCTCGTCCAACGCTCTCTGACGCGATGCCGGCAACGGCGTGCCCGTGGATACCGTAACTGCTGTATAGAAGGTTCTTCTTGAGCAAAAACGGCGACTGGTGAAAGACTGAAGAAAATAGGAAGAAAAACCAAAACGCCAAATCCGCAATGACACAGGAGGATCTTTGAACGCCAACAAAATCAGCTCAGAATCCGCCAAGTTTGATCTACACTCAGACGAACAGCTTCGAAGAACTGCCAACCTGCGCGTGACGTAATCTGTATCCAACTTATGTCAGAACCTCTTCGCGAAATGATCCTGAACTTGCTCGAACACGCTTCGGTAAACATGTGAAGTTTACCCAAAACGGATCGAAACTTGCAAAATACTTCGGAAACAACCCGACGATCCAAATTGGGCGCCCGGCCGCTCGGACCGCGCCCAACGGCCCGGGCGTCCAGGTCGCCTGGCCGCCCGGGCGCCTGGACGCCGGGAGCGCCCGGACGCCTGGGCCGCCCGGGCGGCGTAAGGTACAATTGTTGTATATATATATATATATATATATATATATATATGGTGGACAGATAGACAGATGTTGCCCCGATGGTTGTCCTGATGGTTGTCCAGATAATTGCCCCGATGGTTGTCAAGATGGTTGTCCGGATGGTTGTCTGGTTGGTTGTCCCGATGGTTGTCCCGATGCTTGTCCTAATGGTTGTCCTTAAGGCTGATAGATCGGTAGACATATATAAATATATACATATATATAGGTATATAGAGATCGATGAATGGATAGAGGCAGATCGATGTATTTATATATATATATATATGTATATATATATGAGTATAAATAGAAGCGGATGTAAACATGCTGTCCTGGGATGGGCGCGAAACGCACGCGAATCTTAGATGTCGTTCGCACGGAAACGCATGCGAAGCATTAATACTGCAAAAACGTTTCGCGCGCTGCGCGCGCGAAACGCACGATACATAGTTGGATAGATAGATATTTCGTCCTATACACACATATATATATATATGAGTTGGTATATACATAGATACATATGTACAGGCATGTATATACATATCTATACATATACACATATATGAACATGTACATATATAAATATATACGTATATATATATATATATATATATAGTCCTTGATATTTAATTCGGTAGATAGGTCGATAGATAGATGAGCATAAGTGCGCGACAAAAGGAACACTGAAGAAAACACCACGACCTCTTTATGACCCGCAGGGTGGTCCTACCGGTGAATCACGAAACAAAGGGTTGGCAACGACCGTCCTCCGCCTCGTCGTTTATTTTTGAAGCTGCGCAAACGTAGGGCGGCTCTCTCCGCCTCCTCGCCGTGTCTTCCTTCTCCTCCTCCGCCTGATTCGCCTTGTCCTCCGTCCCCTCGCCACCCCGCCGCCCCCGCGGCGGCCTTGCCGCCGTCCTCGCCCCGCCTCCTCCGGCTGGACTTCTCCTCGGGGGCGCGGGTCGGGGACGGCGGGTGGAGCTGACCCCCAGCCGACCCCCCGCCCGCACCTTCGACCCAACGACCTCATCATCATCAGCGGTAACATCAGCAACATCATGATCATACTGATCAGAATACTCGGCATTCCAAGCATCATCATCAGCAGCAGCACCAGCAGCAGCAGCACCATCATCCGCACCGTCATCATCACCACCACGACCACCACCATCATCAGCATCATCACCACCACCATCACTACCACCATCAACAACATCATCATCATAATCATCACCATCAGCATCATCATAATCACCATTACCAGCTTCATCATTGTCGGCATCAGCATCATCACCATCACCGCCATCACCATCACCATCATCATCACCATCAATATCACCATCATCATTATCATCAGCAGCATCATCATCAGCATCATCATCTTCGTCATCGTCATCGTCATCATCATCGTCATCGTCGTCGCCGTCGTCATTGTCAGTGGCATCATCGACAACACCTCCGCAACACCATCGCATCGGCATCATCGTCAACAACGACAACGACATCATCAACAACCCATTCGCCCACCCCACGGGCGTCAGGTGCATATCTGCGGGGAGTGGGTGAAATTTCACGCAGGGTTGGGGATCTGGTTTTGCGGGACTTGCGTTGCGGGAGATGCGCAGAAGAACAGTCGGCCAAGCTCGGGAAGGAGCGGCTCGGCAAAACCACGGGTAATTGCCAAATCTGTTGTTCCCGTGGTATCCGCGAAGAGTCGGGCCTAAAATTTACAGCAAATCTGCTTCGGCCAGGCGTGATGCTCGGTAGCATCAACTGAGCACCCGACGCAATCGCAACATCCGTAACTCAATGACTCCCCCCCGCCCGCTCTCCCTCGCTTCTCGCCCCCTTCCCCTCCCGCTCGGGATCCCCACGCGACACACCACGCTGCCGGCGACGGTGCCTGCACTTAGTGGGCCCTGGAAACGACAGGGCCGTTTTTTGACCAGTTCCGTTTTGCCGTTTGGTTTTGGTTCCGACGCCGTTTGTTTACCGGTTCCGTCGCCGTTTGTTGACCGGTTCCGGCTCCGGTTCCAATCCTGGAGCCTTTTTTTGCCGTTTTCGGTGGCCGTTTTTTTGCCGTTTCCATTTCCAAGGGACATTTTTTGGGAAACGGTGAAAAAACGGCCCTGCCGTTTCCGGGGCCCACAAAGTGCCTGCAGGCGATGGTGCCAGCCACATCCACGGGACACGTTGGACTGCTGAGGAGCGGTCGGCGCTCCGCACGGCGCCTGCGGCACGAGACCTCGCAACCGCTCGGACGTCCATTCCCCGTGCATGTTTCGACTTCGTGCGTGCATGTTTCGCCAGATGATCAAAAATGCTTCTCAATGGTCCACGCCGAGAAAAAGTGCACACGTCCGAGCGACGCCAAGAGAGGCGTGCCCGCCCGAGGCTGTGAGTCTGAGCGTGCGCCCCGGGGGACCCATCACGGCACAGCACGGCGCCCCAGGCGCAGAACGGCACACCCACGGCATGGCGTGGCGCCGATGGCGTGGCACTGGCTCATTCTCCACCCCCTTTCTGGCCATCTATCGGACGTCCATTCCCTATGTTTTTGTTTCGCTTTCGTGCGTGGCTTTTTCGCCAAATGATCAAGGATGCTCCTCGATGGTCCTCGCCGAAGGAAAAATGCAAACGTCCGAGCGATGCCAAGCTTTCTTCAGCTCCTGCACGCCCGCGGCGCAACGCTCAGAGCGCCCATGCCGCTGCGCTCACAGCACATCGCTCACGGCATGGTGCCCACGGCACGCCGCCGAACCAACCAGCCAGCCAGCAGTCGCGCGACCGACCGATCGGCCAGCCAACCGGGGAGGCAGGAATAAAGGGGCCCCAGAACACACAAATAAATACACAAATAAAAATGTTCCCCATATTTTCCCATATTTTCTGGATCTCTGTCTTCCCTCCCACTTCCCATATTTTCCCATATTTTCTGGGGGATCGACGATTCATTGTGTCTCTGTGCTTTTCCCCTCCTGAAACCAGGGAGGCAGGAAGCAGACAAGGCATCGTTGGCTACGGCATGCGCCGCATAGAGTCGGGCAGCAACAGCCGGGGCGTGGCGGAGGTACTGAACTGCGCACCAAAGACTGACGGAGAGGGCGGCGTTTTTTTATTTTTACTTTTTGGGGGGATTTGTTTTTGTGGTTAGTTTGTTTGTTGTTTGCTTTGTGGTGTTTTTTTTTCCTGGTTTTCTCGGGCACAGACAAACAGCCAATCAACCATACAGCCAACCTGAGGGGCAACGATCAAGGGGGACTGGCACATAGGGGGGGATGCGTCGACCTGGACTCGCCGATACGCCGCCGACAGAAAGGCGAGAGGCCCCCGACGGCGAATCCGATTCTTCCTGAAAGGGCGTGGGGCTCTCGGGCCCGCATGGGCGATCAATGGGCGATTGGGGGTAGATGCATCTTCCCCTAGTCCTATCCCCCCTCCCCTGGACGGGGTGGGGCTCTCGTGCCCGCATCGGCGATCGATGGGCGATTGGGTGTCGATGCATTCCCCCCCCCCCCCCTATGCCTATGCCTATCCCCCCTTCTCTCGGGGAGACGTAAGACTCGGGGTATGTGGGACTCGGGTTGGCCTGCCGGGGACCATCATAAAAATGACGAGACCCACTCTGAAATCTGACGCGGGCTCCCGTTGCAGACACCCCACGGAAACCCGACCGTCAAAAATCCAGGGCGCGCTCGGCAAAAAACTTCGGCAGGCCCGAGCTCTCGAGCCTTACGTTGCCCCGATGATCGTCGGCCCCCGAAAATCGGCAACACGCAAGAGTGACCCTGGGTAAGAGTGACCTTTGGTGCGCGGCTTTCGGGGGGCCGCGGGGGGACCAAACCTGGGCGCGAAGGCAGCTGCCTTTGCTCCGTTTGCAGCCATCTGGGGACCCACCCGTGCCCGCACCAAAAGGTCACTCCTGCGAAAGGTCACTCTAACGTCTCGTCGAGACGACCGCCCGTGGACCCCCACCTCCGCAGGCGCCAGCGCCGCCGCGCCCGTCGGCGGCCCGCCGAGCCACGGCGCCCGACGGCCCGCCCACACGCCGCAGGCGAGAGCGCCGGGCCGCAGCCACGCAGCCACGGAGTCGAGGGCCCGAAGACATGACAGCGCTGGAAGCTCCAGACTTGGGTCGGGCAGGTCCTCCTGCAGCCGGAGCTTTTGGGGACAAATAATAGTCCGAGACCAATTCCCCCCCCCAAAAAAAATAAAGGATCAAGCAAGATCAAGAAATCGCCCCCAGACTATTTCTCAAAACTTTTTTCGAGTATTCCTCCTATGGACGGACCCGACTTCACCCTGGTCCCGAAGATGGGAGCCGGGGAACCCCGCCGGGCCCACCGAAAGCGGCCCGCAGTCCAGAGACCGGGGGCCCAGGATCAGGAGCCCGACCGCCCACCGATAGCAGCCCCAGGATTAAGTCGGGCCAGTCCGTCTGCAGGGGGAAGATTCAAAAATAGTCAAACAATAGTGTGGGGACGATTTTCTCTATATTTTTTGACCATTTGGGGGTATGTGTCGGCTACTTTTACCTGTCAGCCTCTGCTGGGACCCCGTCTGTGCGAGCACCGGGTAGGGAAGACAGTGCGCTGTGCGGCACAGCCCGGACGGGGTGCGGGCGCCCGCATTCACTGTGCACTGTTCTCTGGGAAAGACGGCGGCGGGGCCGGCATTTGGCCTGCTGCTCGCAAGCCCACCATCCCTGTCAAAAGACAATACGAAACCCGCCGGCCTCGTCGTCGTCGTCGTGGTCGTGCTCGTCGTCGTCGCCGTCGTCGTCCTCCTGGTCGCCGCCGTTCGCCGTTGTCGCCGTCCTCGCCGCCGCCCCTCCACTTTCCCTGCGCCCGTTGCCCCTCCCCCTCTTTCATCGCGCCCATCTCCTCGAGCAACTCAGCCACAGCGAGATTCAGCCACGTCGTAGTCGAGTCCAGGGGAAGCTTCTTCCCTTTGATCCCTTCCCCGCTGGGGGGGGGGAGGGGTCCCGGGGTGGGGTCCCAGGGGAGGGTCCCGGGTCGGAATGCCCCCCCCCCCGAAGGAGCCCGGGGCCAAAAAACGTTCCAAGACGAGCCAAGAAGAGTGCCCCAAGAGGCCCCCAAGACGGTCCAAGAGGACCCCGAATCGCCGAACGATCGGTCCAAGACGTCTCTACGGCCTCCAGACGGCCCAGGAGGGCTGAAGACGCCCCAGGAGGCATCGAAGAGCACCCCCAAGAGATCCCAAAGAGACAACGATTTCTGTTCTTTCATTGAATGTTTCAAGGACTTGGGCGTTCTCACCTTTTCAGCTTCCCGACGCTCGAAGACTGCCCAAGAAACTCCAACGATCGCCCCAGGAGGCCTCCCAGAGGGCCCCGAAACGGGCCAAAGAGGGCCCGAAGACGGCCCAAGGCGCCTGCAAGACTGCCCAAGAGGCCCCCAAAGAGGGTGCCCACACAAAGGAACCAAACGGGCATTTCGAGCACTCCGCCCCGAGAGGCTCCCAGGAGGCCCTCAGAGGCACCCAAGAGGCCCCTAAGAGGCTCCAAGAGGCCCCCAAGCCCCAGGAGGCTCTCAAGAGGCTCCCAAGAGGCCTCCAAGAAGCTCCCGAGGGGCTCCCCAAATTGCTCCCCAGAGGTCTCGGAGAGCGCCCGAAGAGACCCCAAACAGAATTCCTGAGAACCCTGACCCACGTCAGCGTCGTCGTCGTCGTCGTCGCCGTCGCCGTCGTCGTCGTCGTCCCTCTTCAGGGTCGGCGGCACTGGCCGTAAGGCCTTCGCAATCTACCTTGCGGCAAAGATAAATGATGCACGGGCACCCCGCGGTCACTTTGAACTGTTTTGTGACAGAGGCGGCCAGGGTGCCGGCAAGTTGCCTGCTGCGCGCGCGCCCTCCACCAGCCAAAAACTCCAGCAGCATACAAGTTGCGGCGACAGCTGCATCAATGCGCGGGCACCCAGAGACCACTGTGCATTTGTTTCTGGCAGGGGCGGCGGGGGTGCTGGCATAATTATTGCTTGCTGTGCGCAGGCCCACCACACACCACGATGGTCAACCCGCCGCCATTTCGCAGTGGTCTTTGACCATGATGTGTTCGAAATGTTTGAAGGGGCCCTGAGACACACACAAACAAATGCACACAAATAAAAGGATTCCCCATATTTTCCCCTATTTTCTGGGTTTTTGTCTCCCCCCCACTTCCCATATTTTCCCATACTTTCCTGGGGGGATCGACGATTCACTGTGTCTGTGTGTGTTTTCCCCCTCCTGACATGTGCTGACGCGTGCACCGATGCGTACCAGGCGCGCCCGGCGCGCCTGGGCCCCCGGGGCGCCGGGT
Source organism: Prorocentrum cordatum (assembly GCA_963575745.1). NCBI lineage: Eukaryota > Dinophyceae > Prorocentrales > Prorocentraceae > Prorocentrum > Prorocentrum cordatum. The sequence goes on along the minus strand of CAUYUJ010017189.1, from coordinate 21,653 downwards.
GCTTCTGGTGCGCGCGGCGCGCGGGGCACGCGTGGCGCACCCTGCCAGCGACGCCCACCTGGCGTCTGCTCGGGCGTTGGCAGAACTGGGTTTCACGGAACCTGGTCTAGTGATGTTCGGGAGACTCTTCGTGGGGGGGATCCCATGGGGGGATAGGATCCCAGGGGGGGGATCCCATAGGATCCCCTGGGGATCCCATGGGGGGGCAGGAGGGGGTCCCATGGGGGGGATCCCCTCCTGCCCCCTCATGGGATCCCCCCCCATGGAGAGTCTCCCGAGATGTGTACCGGGGGGCGCCCCACCCGCCCCGTTCCGCCAACCGGAACTGCTGTCACCCGAAAAACACCGGCTACGGCAAACCTGGTGTAGCGAATCTGGCCAATTGAAGGGCCCCAGGGCCCTACCACTAACCGGGTCCCCTTACCTGGGGTCCTGGCCATACCCGATCTGTCCTGGTCCCCAACACCTACACGCCGGTCGGAAGAGGTGGGTGGAAACATGAAGCAGGAAGGCGTTGAAAGTAGATTGGACTTCCGCCCGCCCCCCGAAGAGGAGGACAGAAGGAAAACCCGCTCGACTCTTGAAGTAGGAAGGCTTCTAAAATACATTAGGATTTTGGCATCCAGAAGTACATACTTTCAACGACCGGCACCTGCTGGCCATCGCTCGGACGTCCAGTCCCTGTGCTTTTTTTCGGTTTCGCGCGTGGTTTTTTCGCCAAATGAACCAGGATGCTCCTCGATGATCCTCGCCGAAGGAAAAATGCACACATCCGTGCGATGCCAAGCCTATCCACCCAATGACGGCCGCCGAATCTGCCGAGACTCGGGTGTTACTTCCATGTCGGAAGGGCGGGTGGGAGTGAGCTAGACGGCCCGGGGCTTGCGGGTAGTAGCTTGACCCCCCCCCCCCCGGGTCTGGAAAGGGCGGGGCAGAGGTGTAAGACGGCCTTCTACTAGCTTCAAGAGGACCCCCGGATGGCCCCTGATGCGCCACGATGGCCTTCAAGATGGCACAACATAGCCGACGATGGTTCAATCTATCCCCCGATATACCTCCGAAAGGGCCCAAGACGGCTCCAAGTGCCCTCGGAGCCCGCCAAGGGAACCGCCAAGAGGGGAACATCGACCCACAACCCAGCAGAAATCAATGATTATTACCCTCTCGCCGTTTGGTTTCTGATACGCTTCTGAGGCCTCGAGACGAAATCAATACAGTGGGGGCTCGGCCACAAGAAACCTCCGTAAGAAACCCAACCCTGAATTCCGCGATTTGTTCAATGAAAAAATCCACTTCTGTCGATCGAAGACCGTCAAGATCTTATTGGGTGCCCATCGAACTCCAAGAAACCCAGGGCACCCTGGCAACATCCAACCGGTTTCTTGGCACACGCCCCCACTGTATGGCCCAAGATGAGCCCAAAGAGGTAGGGCCGTCCAAGGGCGCCCAAAGAGCGTCCCAGGAGGGCCCCACGAGCCAACTCTTCGATCTCCGAAGATGAAGGGGCCCAAGGACACACAAATAAATACACACAACTAATAGGATTTCCAATATTTTCCCATATGTGTTAGGTTTTCGTCTTCCCCCCCACTTCCCGTATTTTCCTATATTTTCAGGGGAATCGACGATTAATTGTGTCTGTGTGATTTTTCCCCTCCTGAGAGGAGCGGGGCCGAATTAAGGATGTCCACCCTTTTTGATCAAGAGCTTCCAAGGCGGCGCTGAAAGGCCCTCCAGGGCTCCCAAGAGTGCCCTCGAGAGAACACCAAGGGGGCCCCCGAGATGACTCCAAGAGGCTCCCCGAGATCTCTGACTTCCCCATCGTTGTCATCGCTGCGTGCTTCAATGTATGCTTTTCTACGCCCCTCCTCCAAACAACTCTCACGAACAACGTTTCTGCATCGGCTGGTGGAGATACGGAAAGCGTCAGCACATGCCGGAAACCCAGGACCCAGACCCTAGAATCTGGAAACCTGGCCGCCCACCGAAAGCGGTGACCCACTTTCGCAAACAACACAAAAAAAGTCTCCGCGAAGGTCCAGTCAGTGCAAGCACTGGTTAGGGAACCTGCTCCCCTCACTCTCCCTCATTCCTCCCCCATGACGTCCACCTCTTTCCTCGCACCCCCACAGGAGAGGAAGACGAGGATGAGAAAGACGATGCTCAATGGGAACAACCGCGACAGCCCGACGCACCCCCCCCTCCCCAGGTGTGTTGAGCCACCTCTGATCAGCTCGGACTCTGCTCAATCCTTGACTCGAGCGTTCCTCCACAGCCACGACGCATACTAAACAACTGATGCAGGCGCATGGCGGTGCCAAGGACTGGTGCGCGAAACCCGTACAGAAACGGGTAAGGCGGACGCAATGGCGACCCACTGAAAACAATTTGCTTGCAAGGGTGGTGACCCTAACAATGCAGATGCCAATCACGAACACTTACAACAACGGCTTGTTCTAACGGGGCCGAAATCAGGTCTACAAGTGGGCCACCAGCCATATGCATAGCGCTGTGGAACATCGACTACAACATGGAAATTCGATGGGCGCTGAAAGCAACACAATTATCAAAAGAAGGAGGATGCAGAAGGAGCAGGAAGAGGGAGATGATACAGATGGTACGTGGGAGCATGATACAACTATTCGCAATCAACAGAACAGAAGAAAGAACAGGAGGAGGATAGACAGCAACAATAACGGGGCGGACTCATGAATGCGACTATGATACTCCGCCACCATACCGCGGAATAGTGAGAAAAATGTCCTCGGGCCCCATCGAGTGCCCAATCGTGATGTAAATGCCGGTCGAAGCCCAGACCCCAGCCCTCGTTAGGGCACCTCTGCGTGACTTCTTTAACAATCGTTACACACCACGTAGCACCATGCTGTTGTTACTTATGCTTTCGGCCCAGACGGGGGAACATGACCTCGCCCTGGGAGCCACCGAGTGCCAGGATGACCCCAACAAGCGAGCCCACAATCGAACCGTTAAGTCGGAGCGGCGATCTAAATGAATCGGATCGGCGGGAATCGGCCACCAAGTCGGGAAGACTCGAATCGGCGGAACTCGGCCGGCTGGTAAGACTTGGAGAAGACATCGGAGCCCAGGTCGGCGTCCGAAGTCGAAACGACTCGGCGTCGGACGCCATCGAAGTCGACGTCGAGTCGAACTGGAGAAATCGAAGCGAGCCCTGAGGAGGGGAGCACGGACTCGCCCTGGAAGCCATCGAGTGCCAGGAGGACCCCCATGGGCCGCCAGGAGGCCCCCCTAGAGAGGTGCCCAGAGGGGGCCCACAGGGCCCCACGAGCAGCTCCCAAGAGGCCCACAGAGCAGCATCCCAGGAGGACTCCAGGAGGCCCAAGAGGAGGAGCAGGAGCAGGAGGAGGAGGCGGAGGAGGAGCTCCAATAAGCATTCCACGAGGACGATGCCGCACAAGTCGTTTGTGGGATGGGCCGAAGGCCACTAGATAGTCGAATACGGCAAGAAGAACTGGGACGATGATACTTGGAGCTTGTTTTTTTCCTACGAGACCAGGTGCATGCATGAACATAAGCGCGGAATGTGCGGAGCAGCTAGTGGGAGCCTGATTCCAGATCAGGAGCACCAGCCTCAGGTCCTTCAGCAAGGGCATATTTAGCCCTTTAAACTTCAGCGCCAGAGCGGAGCTGTGATTCTGACAATGGACAGGAGGAGGACGAGAATGGAGGAGGAGGAGCCAGATGAGTGGCTGGAGGAGGACGACGAGGAAGAGGAGCAAACGAAGGGAACGACGACGGGAGGAGGAGGAGGAGAAGGATGAGGATGAGGATGAGGAGGAGGAGGAGGAGGAACAGGAGCTGGAGACCGAGGGGCCAGGAGAGACGCGGTCGAGGAGAAAGATACTGAGCAAGACAATGAAGACATGCAACGCCTGAACGACAATCCAAAACGGGTCTTACGCGAGATGATATAGCGACCTTACGCGGTGGCTTACGCGGGCCGCCAACGCGGCACGCTACGCTTGAAGCGAGGGCGCTTACGCGCGAGCTTACGCAAGCATCTTCCGCGCCTCGTTTTTTGTGCGTCGCTCACATGGGTACCCCAAAAATGCACCTGCGTGACATGAAACAGATTCACCCGATGGAATGTCCCTCGTTGAATGCTTGCTCTCATGCACGTGTTCACACGTCAATGTGCTGCTATTGCGCATCATCGTTACTCCATGTTGTGCGTGCGCATGCAATCTGCACCCGCATGTACGGGTATGAAATACGTACATGAATCCCCGCTCGTAATATCTAAGCACCGGAAATCGCGCATGCCAGCGCAGCGCCTACAGCAGTCAGTGCAGCAGCGATGCTCCGAACGCCTTTGGAACGAAGCAACGCCCAGGCCGGCGAATACCATCTGATCCGACGGTGGTGCCGAACTCCACGCTGCGCCCTGGCGCACATGGCAAGAGAAACTCCGCTGGCCAACCGCCGAAAGCTTGCTAGGCTGTGAGTCAAATGTTCAGCGCCGTGCTTACTCACTACTCTTAACTACATGATTGCCATCGTGGACCCCAAACGGTGGCATCTTGCACTCGGGCTATGCACTCCATATGGCACAACATGCGCGGCACAACTTATTAGGTGCAATAGATGTCATGGAATTGACAAGCTTGCACTGCGCACGACCAACTGCAATGCTGGTCATCAATTTCAATGGTCGAACACATAAGCGTCCAAGCCACCCACCCTCAACGGCACAACTCAACTGGCGGTGTGACGCGGACCATTCTCATGTAGATCCTTGGCTCGGGGAGGCAAGTATGATGGTGACGCGGATGACGAGGGCGACGACATCGACGATTACGATGATGATAGTGATGACGGCGGTGGGGATGATGACGACGATGATGATGGTGGTGAAGATGATGACGATGATGACGAACACTAGCGATGATGATAACGCGGGTGCTGATGAGGACGATAAGGAAATGTGTAAGCGCAGGATCTCCGAAATCCGAGCAGGTCTTTCACGGACAAGTCCATTGGGTTTTGAAATGTTTAAGCACCTCTGCGTCGAAACGCTTAGAGAACAAACGGTGTTGGAAGGATAGGGTCACGTGCGCAAGAAGACGCTCGCGTGTGTCCCTGCTGCGCGGCGACGGGATTTGCCACAAGCAGGTGGATGGAATAGTGAAGTGGCGTCTTCGATATATTCATCACCCGGGGCTTCGAATTAACGCCGCGCAAAGCCAAAAGGAACGGCGGCCCTTTGGCCGTCGTCCCCTCGGGTGCCAGCCGAGACCTGGCAGACCGCACGGGAGAAACTGAGGACTTGCCATAGGTCCTCGAAGGACTCTGGCGGTTTGACAGGCACGAAGACAACCCAGAACCTGGATGCCCGACGCCCGCTCAAGTTCCCCAACACTCGGGGGCGTCCAAGCGAGTGGGGGGCGCAAATCATGGACAGCGGCATGTGCGCGCCCCAGGGGGGGCGTGCCCGAGCTATCTTGAAATCAGAAGCGCATCATGAAAAACCTAGGGAGATATCATGCCCCCCGCCATGATCTCACCCTCAACCCAGTCGTAACTCCCCTCTTGGCCGCCCCCGAAACACGCCCGACGCCCCAAACACTATCGCAATTTTCTGACAAAGCGCCGGGTGTCCGCCCAGCGCCCGCACAATTTCACCAACACGCCCGACGCCTCCAAGGAGGGGGAGGAGGAGGAGGGGGAGGAGGAGGAGGAGGAGGAGGAGGAGGAGGAGGAGGAGGAGGAGGAGGAGAAGGAGGAGGAGGAGGAGGACGAGCAGGAGGAGAGGAGGACGCTCAAAATCGCAGCTTTCTCCCAAGGCGCCAGGCGTCCGCCCCGCTTCCCAATCTCCAGCACCGCCCGCCGCCGCCTGCAACCGCCGCTGCCGACGTCTGCTGCACCGGCGGCCGGGTCGTCTCTGGGGCCGTCTCGGCGGACGCCGTGGGGGACGTCTTGGGTCAGGGGGCGCTGGGAGCCCCGTGGGCCCTCACCAGGGCGTCAAAGAAACCTCTCGGGCGCTCGTGAGGCCTCAAGTGAAGGGGCCCACAAACACAAATAAATACACACAAATAAAAAGATTCCCGATATTTTCATATATTTTCTGGGTTTTCGTCTTCCCCCCACTTCCCATATTTTCCCGTATTTTCCTAGGGATCAACGATTAATTGTGTCTGTGTGTTTCTCCCCCTCCTGATCAAGGGGGGGCCCCCGGGCAGTCTTGGGACCACCTGCCATCGCTGCTGCCGACGTCTTCTGCACCGACGGCCGGGTCTGTGGGGCCGTCTCGGGGCCGTCTTGGGGGACGCCGCTGGGAGGTCGTCGTCGGAAGGATAAGACGAAGCCAGGACGAGAATCAAGTCGGGGGTGGCTAGATCGAGAATCTCTGAGATCCGGCGGAACTGTAGGATATATCGGGCGCCGCGAACTTCTCACAACGTTCCAGAACGCTCTGAGAGAGCTCCGGAACGCTCTGGAGGAGCGGAATTATCCTTGTCCTAGCACTGTCCGAAAAGGATTCGGCTTAGGAGGCAACTGGTGGGAGCCTCTTGGGTTAGGAGGCAACTGCTGGGAGGTCTTCATCTCTGGGGACGTCTTGAGAGCCTCGTGGGTCAGTAGGCAACTGCTCGGATAGTGAAGCCCCAGTGGGAGGCTGCTGCACAGGATTATGGCACGGATGAAGCGAGATCGAGCAGAATCAAGCCGGTTGGAGCGGGATTCAGCCGGATCGAGCGGGATTCGGCCGGATCTCGGACCAGGGCAAAGTCAGGATCTGACCTCGCAGGAGCTGCAGCCTAACTCCAGGCCGCCGCGAGGCCCTCGGGGAGGCCTCTGGGGCGCTCCTGGGGCCTCGAGGGGTGGCCTCGCGGGTCCTGGGCAGTCGGAACGCCCGAAGAGAAGCAGACGCCCGAAGCCCTCAGAACACCCGAGGAGCATCAGTATGAGTTCGGCCTCTGCAGGCCCTCCCTCGCCATCGCTCGGACGTGCATGCCCTTGTGTTTTGTTCGGTCTCGTGCGCGGCTTTGTTCGCCAAAGGATCGAGGATGCTCCTCGATGGTCCTCGCCGAAGGAACAATGCACACGTCCGAGCGATGCCAAGCCGAGGAGCATCAATACGAGTTCGGCCTCTGCAGGCCCTCCCGGAGGGCCTCCCGGCGGCCTCTGGGGCCGCCGTGGAAGCCTCTCGGGGGGCCTCTTGGGAGCGCGGGTGTGCCCCACGATGTGATGTGCTCGTGGAAGCCACGACGGGTGCCCAGAATGTGCCGTATACGTCTGCGGTGCATGGTACGCATTTGAAGGGGCCCTGGGACACACAAATGAATACACACACAAATCAATGAATTCCCCATATGTTCCTACAATTTTCTGGGTTCTTGTCTTCCCCCCCACTTCCCGACGATTACTTGTGTCAGTGTGTGTTCTTTTCTTTCCCTCCTGAGCATTGTTCGTCGATTCGGCGAACAATGCAAGTTTGGGGTGCAGCAAGTCTGTGGTCGATCTCCTTCTCGAAGTCTTGGGTCCATCTCGGGCCGTCCTGGAGACAGTTGCTTGGTTGGCCAACAGAGGGTCCATCTGAAACGGGGTGGTGCAGTGGACTCGTGGCAACTGCATTGCAAATGCATTGCGCCAGGGGACTGTATTGCATGTCATTGCAACTCAATTATCCCAGTGCGACCCTATCTAGGAGTTGGAGGATCTAGGAAAGCAACATCTATATGAAGCTAACTTAAGCTAAGATGAAGCTAAGCTATGATGAAATAAGCTAAGCTAAGATGAGATAAGCAACGCTAAACTAAGGGAACGTCATTGGGGGAACCGCGGAGCGGATGCCAGGGGAACCGCCCGGGGCGTTTTCCACTGCCCGGCTCTTTAAGCTTAGCTATGCTATGCTAAGCTGCGCTATGCGATGCTATGCGATGTTATGCTATGATATGCTATGCGATGCTACGCTATGCTATGCTATGAGTGGCTGTGTTATGCTATGCTATGTTATGCGAATGCAGCGCTGCGCTATGCTAAGCTAAGCTAAGATAAGCTAACCCTCTAAGCAGAGCCTAGACAGGGCATTACACCCATGCTATGATATGCGATACTGCGCTATGATATGCTACGCTATGCTATGATATGCTGTGCTATGCTATGCTAAAGCTCAGCGAAGCTAAGATGAAGGTAAGCTGAGCTAAGATAAACCTGAGCTAAGATGAAGCTAAGCTAAGCTAAGATGTTCTAAGCTAAGCTAAGATGAGATAAGCAACGCTAAGCTAAGGGGACGTAACTGGGGGAACCGCGGGGCGGATACTGGGGGAACCACCCGGGGCGAGTTGCACTGCCCGGCTCTTTAAGCATACCGAGTAAGAACCCTTCTAGGCAGAGCCTAGGTAGGGAAATATACTGCACGCGAGGATCCAGATATACATTCGCGCCCCGGAATGTATTGCACGCCCCAAATGTATTGCACGCCCCAAATCTATTGCACCACCCCCTTGTAGCTGGACCCCCTTTCGGGTCAACCACGAATTTGGAGACATGCTAGGCTCTCTTGGGACCATTACAGCCGTCTTGGAGGTCCCTACTCGGCGGTGAGCCCAGGGGGCAAATTGCAGAGGGGGCGGGCTCTCTTGGAAAGCTCGGAAAACCCCTGGCCTCCCGAACCAAAATTGCGAACCTTCTCCGAATACGGAAACGGCTCCTGGGAAGGCCAGAGGGCTTCTCAGAAGCCCCGACGCCTCGTGAGAAGAGCCTGTCTTTTTATGCATGGACGGGAGGGGGGCTGAGCCTGCAGCAAGCCCAAAACAACTCGACGAGCGGAAACCACGCCAGTCGAAAGGCACTTGCACGCTCGTGCTCGAGGGGAGGGGGGCTGAGCCTGCAGCAAGCCCAAAACAACTCGACGAGCGGAAACCACGCCAGTCGAAAGGCACTTGCACGCTCGTGCTCGAGGGGAGGGGGAGTCTGAGCCTGCAGCAAGCCCAAAACAACTTGACGTGCGGAAACCACGCCAGTCGAAAGGCACTTGCACGCTCGTGCTCGAGGACGAGGGGCGAAGGGGGGGGGGGAAGGGGGGGGGTCTTAGTGGGCCCCGGAAACGGCAGAGCCGTTTTTGCACCGCTTCCGAAAAAGTGTCCCTTGAAAATGGAAACGGCAAAAAAACAACGACCGAAAACGGCAAAAAACGGCTCCAGGATGGGAACCGGAGCCGGAGCCAATCAAACAACGGCGACGGAACCGACCGCGGTCTAAAACAACGGCGTCGGAACCGGTAAGAAAACGGAAGAGCGACACCGGTAACAAAAACGGCCCTGTCGTTTCCAGGGCCCACTAATAGGGAGCCAGATGCGAACACTACCCCTACCCCCCACGATTTCTGAGGGGGAGGGTGGGGTTCGCTTCGTTCGGGAGCTCCCGAGCGAAGTGAACCCCACCCTCCCCCTCAGAATTCGTGGGGGGTAGGGGAAGGGTTCGCATCTGGCCCCCTAACAAAGGGTGGGGGGGACACCCTGCACGCAAGCCTGCCTGGATCTCAAGTCAGACAGGGCCTGCCCCCCACAGCCGGACTCGCTCGGCGAGGACACGCGGGAGGACACGAGGTCCTCACGAGGGCCACATCTAGAGGACCAGGATTTATGCACAGACACCGAGTCTGGCCAGGCCCATCCGATGGTCCTCGCCGAAGGAAGCGTGCACACGCCCGAGCGATGCCAAGGGTCGGCCGGGGCCCCGCCGCGCCGCGCGGCCAGCTGCCCAGTGGCGGCTCCCAGACGCGGGCCCCGCGTGCTCCGTGGGGCCCCGCAGGCTGCACCGCGGAAACCTCTGCTGCTGGCTCTTCAGGAGGAAAAGAAACACACAGACACAATTAATCCTCGATTCTCAAGAAAAAATGTGAAAATACAGGAAGTGGGGGGGAAGACAGAAACCCAGAAAAGATTTGAAAATATGGGGAATCATTTTATTTGTGTGTATTTATTTCTGTGTCCTTGGGCCCCTGAGTTCTGCTTTGCCTTTTGTTCTTGCCTTTTGTTCTTGCCGTTTGTTCCTGCCCGTTCCGACTTCGTTTCTGTTGTCCGTTCCGTCGCCGTGTCTGTCTCCCCGTTCTGGCTCCGGTTCCAATTCCGGAGCCGCTGTCGCTGCCCTATCCGGTCGCCGTATTTCTGTTTCGCCGTCTCCATCAGGGCTGAGCCTAAACGGTGTTTTTCGTTCTCGTTTTGTTTTCGTTTTCCTTCGCTTTTGTCTCGAATCCGCCGTCACCGCAAAACCAAGTCGAAACGAAAACGGCCCACGACATCACCAAAAACACCGTTTAGGTCTTGCCCTGGTCTCCATTCTCAAGAGAGACCGTTTTTTCGGGAGCAGTGAAACAAAAAACGGGCCCACTCAGCCCGCGGAGGGGGCGGCGCACATGGGGCACTGGCCCCACGTGGCTCCCAACGAAGACAATTCCAGAATCTCGCCATCGCTCGGACGTCCATTCCCTGTACTTTTTTCGGCTTCGTGCGTGGTTTTGTCGCCAAATGATCAAGAATGCTCCTCGATGGTCCTCGCCGAAGGGAAACAGCACACGTCCGAGCGATGCCGAGATACAGGAGGAGAAGGACGCAGACGAATCCAGGACGAGGACGAGGGAATCGGAAATCTCTGGGCGGCTCTGGAGGACGCCTCGGGCGCCGCGGCCTCCTCAGAGCGTTCCCCCGACCGCTCTTGGAGCGTTCCGGAGGGCTCTGGAGCGGATTCGTCCTCGTTTTTTCCGTCTGGACGCCCGAGGTGGGTACGAAGAAAATGGGTGCAGTAAGGAACCGAACTCTATACACCGAAGCTTTTTCTGGCCCCGCACTGAAATGCGCACCGGAAAGCGGATACTGGTGTTTACGAGATCCTGGTGTATATGTTTTTAAAATGTATACTCCACACCACCCCGACGTCGTCCCCGACCCTCAAGAAGTCCTGGGATTGAAAAACAGCCCGCCACTGGCAATGCATATGCTCCAGTTTCCGATGCAGTGTCCAACAGCACATGTTGTCCAAAACATGAGCGGCCGCTGCTGGGCAAGCGGCTTCCTGTCCCAAGTGGGTCACGGCGGCGGCGACGCCAACCATGCTCAGAATGTACAAAGACTGCCGTTGGACTTGCCCATGGGTTCGGTACCCGGTACCAATCTCGATCGTCGGCGCGCACAAGGGGGTGGGCGGAGGGGGGAAGGCTTCTCAGTAGGAGGCTGCTTCTTAGAAGGCGCGGCCCTCCATCTATAGACACAGGGCCCACGCCTTCTAAGAGGCAGGGATGCTTCCAAGAGGCCTTCCCACCTCCCCCCACCCACCCTTCAGAAGGGTGGGTGGGGGGAGGTGGGACGGCCTCTTGGAAGCACCGCGCAGAAGTCTGCGCGATGCCGACATTGGTTCCGTACCCATCTCGATCGCCCCCTGTCCCCGAAACCAAGAGGAAGCCAGGACCAGGATCACATCGGGTGAAGACAAGTCGAGAATCTCTGAGATCTGGCGGTTCTGGAGGATGTATCAGGCGCCGCGGAATGCTAAAAGCGCTATGGAACTGATCTATCCTCATCCCGTCCTGCGGGGAGGAGGGGCAGGCGGAGGCGGAGGAGCAGGAGGATGAAGGAGCCTGGAGCCTGGAGCCCGTCCTGCGAGAACCCCTCCCCTT
>CAUYUJ010017189.1:0-7500 GCA_963575745.1 Prorocentrum cordatum | reverse complement strand
CTCCAGGGGTCGGCGCCGGAGGCGCCGCCAAGGGGGCCCAACGCAGATCCAAGAAATCCGCGCGGACCTCGGAGATGTGGTCTGTTTTATTAAATGTTCGCTATGTTGCGTTTGTTCGATTCAACTTTCGCTATGTTGCTGCTGTCGCTCCTCGTCCTCGTCCTCGCCCTCGCCCTCGTCATCGTCATCGTCGTCCTCTTCCTGATTGTTTTGACTCCCATGTTGACCGGATTTCATGCTGGAACACGCAGCGTTCTGAAATGGTAATAGAAAAGGCCGGCTCAGGCCGAAGACAGACAGCAGATTACGCCTGGCTGGCGCAGCAGGTACTTGAGTGTTGAGCAGGGACGACCGTCCCGGCATTCCTATAGTCCTACCACGACATGTTCTGAGAACCCAAATGTTCAAACAACAAAGCAATGCTCTTAGAACATACCCGATGTGATCAAACAAGACGGACTCCGCCAGAAATATTCTAAGAACAGATCGTGGAAACCACGACAGGTTCTTAGAACATGGTTTGGTAGGGCTATAGGCGAGCCGGGACGCTTCGCCACTGCTTGAGTGGGGCGGTCAGAAAAGGAACAGTACAGTCAAAAACCCTAATAAGGACGCGCGGCAAGGACGCAAGACCCTGGAAGCCGAAGTTGGGATTTTTGGGGCGGCGGGCGACGAAAACCCCAAGGACGCAAGAGCAAGGAAGAGCAAGGACGCAAGGGTACCCTGAGCAAAGCCGCGCGTCCTTATTAGGGTTTTTGAATGTCTAGAGCCCTGGGGGGCGCAGCGTGTGCGCCGGCCAGGCAGTGTGTGTGGGGAGGGAGGAGGGGCCGAGCGGGCGATAACCGAAGCAGCAGCAGTGCTGCAGACGAACCGAACGGAAGAGGACGAGATACGCGTGCAAGGCGACGAAAGCGGCGGTCCTCCTCCTCCTCCTCCTCCTCCTCCTCCTCCGCCTCCTCCTCCTCCTCCTCCTCCTCCTCCTCCTCCTCCTCCTCCCGCTTCGCTTGTAAACAGAATGCGTGTCCTGGCGTGGTCTCCAGCGACACGGGAGCGCAGCGGTAGACGGCCCCTTCGGGCGCCTTGAACCGGCTGAGTGCGCTCCCGACCTCCTGGCTGTACCTCATCGGTGCGGGAGGCCAGGCAAGGGAACGGGGTTGAGGAGGCGGGGGGGAGGGGATGATGGGGAGGGGAAGGGGGGCCGGGCGAGGGGCAGGAGGCGGGAGGGCGTGGTGAGGCTGGGCAGGGGGTAAGCACGTGGCTGGGGACAGGGATGAGGGGGAGGCGATGAGGGTGACAGGCCGATGCTCGCACAACTGATAAAGGGCCCAAGGACACACAAATAAATACACACAAATAAAAGGATTCCCTATATTTTTCAATATTTTCTGGGTTTTTGTCTGCCCCCCCACTTCCCATATTTTCCCATATTTTCCTGGGAGTGGACGATTAATTTTGTCTGTGTGTTTTTTCCCCTCCTGAACTGAGACGAAGCCAGGACGAAGATAACATCGGGTGAGGATGGTTCGATCGAGACTCCCCGAGATCCGGCGGCTCTGGACGATGTATCGGGCGCCGCGGCCTTCTCAGAGCGTTGCGGAACGCTCTGAAAGCGGGCCGGATCGCTCTCGACTGGATTTATCCTCGTCCTAGCCCCATCTTATTTCGGGACGGGGGACGATCGAGATGGGTACGGAACCAATGTCAGCCACGCGCTGAGGAGGGCATGGGGAGGGGTGAAGGCTTCTTAGAAGCATGCCAGTTTCTTTAGAGGCGTCCTAGATGGGGTCGGAGTAGATGGGGTCGGAGGATCGCGCCGCATCGCCAATACATCAGCGATGCATCGGCGATGCACCGGCGATGCATCGTCGACGTCGGCGATGCATCGGCGACGTCGACGTGAAGCAAATCGGGCTGCACATCGAGCCGCATCGGCGACGCATCGTCGATACGGCGCGATCCTCCGACCCCATCTGCTACGACCCCATCTAGGGGGCCTAGCATATTCGAATAAGCCGTACTGCCGTCGTTCGGCTTGGTCGTCGAGGCCTGGGGGAGGCGGGCATGGGTGAATCAAAAGGTGCCAATACCACTACTCTCCGGACCTCTCCTGGGGTGCGTTCTGACCAGAATTTCGATGCGAATCTGGAGGTCCTCCGAGGAGGCCCAACAAGGGGAAAACGGCCGAAGAGTAGCAGTATGGGTACCTGTTCCTCCTCCGACGCACTGCCGTCGTTCGGCTTGGCCGTCGAGGCCTGATCGGGGGACGGGAGAGTGACTACCTGCAAGACCACCCCAACCTAACCCGAAGACCCCAATTTCGGGTTGGAGGGGTACCCATCGGTTGGGAGAAGTAGACACATGAAGTAGGAAGGCGTTGGAAATAGATTGGGCTTCCGCCCGCCCCCTGAAGAGGACGAACCACGTGAAACCACTCGATCCTTGAGGTAGGAAGGCACTTAAAGTAGATTGGAATCTGGGAATCCGCAGATACCTACTTTCAACGACCGATGGGCACGGATTCCACATGTGTTCTTTCAATGCTCCCCGACGACCCCCCACTGAAGTGGAGGGCCAATCGGGGCCTTCGGGTTGGGTTGGCCTGGCTTTGACGAACAAGCAACACACACCCATACCCATAGGGGGGTCGTTGGGAGGAGGACTGGCTTTGGGTATGGGTGCGGGTTGTCGGATCCTGGGGAAGGCTCCCGTTCGAGCGGGAACCCCCATCCGACAACACGCACCCATAGCCCTCTCCGACCCCCCTATGGGTATGGGTGTGTGTTGTTGGTTCGTCAGGCTTGGTGGGCGGTGAGGTGCGGGAGGCGGGGAGGCGCGGAGTGCAAGAACTGAGCGAAAACGCAGCAGCGTCGACTCGGCCCTGCCGGCCCACGCCCAGGTCCACGGCCGGTCCCTGCTCGGAGGAGGAGGGAGGAGGAGGAGGAGGAGGAGGAGGAGGAGGACGGAGGAGGAGGAGGAGGGGGAGGAGGAGGAGGAGGAGGAGGAGGAGGAGGAGGAGAAGAGGAGGAGGAGGAGGGAGGGAGGAGGAGGAGGAGGAGGAGGGGGAGGAGGACGGGGGAAAGAGGAGGAGAAGGAGGAGGAGGAGGAGGATGAGGAGGAGGAGGAGGAGGAGGAGGAGGAGGAGGAGGAGGAGGAGGGAGGAGGAGGAGAGAGAAGAGGAGGGAGGAGGAGGAGGAGGAGGAGCGATACGAATCCGCCTCCGCCGCAACCTACGATCGGTTGCCGTGTCTCTGGGCTTTCTCAGCTTCGAGGGAGAAGCTGACGGAGGAGCAGAGCAGAGCAAAGCAGAGCAGAGCAGAGCAGATCCTCATGGAGTTCACAGCAATCACTGCGCTGGCCGACTGGCGCCCCTGTAGGCACGCAGCCCCTAGCGAGGAGGACGGGGGAGAAGGGGGAGGAGGAAAATGATGAGGAGGAGGAGGAGGAAGACGGGGGAGGAGGAGGAGGAGGAAGAAGAGGAGGAAGAAGAGGAGGAGGATGATGGGGGAGGCACGCAGCCCTTAGCGAAGACCAAGTCATCTGGCGCGGCGACCCCTTCCCGTCACCCGCCCACCACCGCTCACCCCACGACTCCACCTCCCCGGGCGTCTGCCAGGTGGAGGACCACAGTGCAAACCCAAGACCCATAAACGATCTTGCCGCAAACGACCCCTCAAAATCACACCAGCCCTCTGGGCGTCGGTGGTTTGGGGAGCTTGCTCTTCCACCCCTCCTGCTTCCCCTTCGGGGAAGGGTTTACCCCTCCCCCTACCCCCTACCCATGGACGTGGACAAGGGGTTTCGCGAGGTGTCGGACCGTCCTCTGTGTGTTGCCCGCTTCCTCAGGGGGGCCCTTCCTCTGTGTGCTGCCCACTTCCCTGATCGAGGCAATTCCTCTGGGCATCGTTCCTGGATGGGCTGGTGGGGTCACTTGTTGTCGCGGCCGCAGGCGAGCGCGCCAGCAGCGTCAGAGGTCGGGCGGGCTACGCGCGAACCTGATTGCCTAGCGCACGGGGACCGGCGGCGAAAAACTTGTGGGGTTACTTTTTGTTGGTCGCGGGCAGACTCGTGAAGCTGTCGCCGAGAGGGAAGTCCAGGGCACGGGCCAGCCGAGTTAGCTACTGAGCGACGCGCAAGACGGCCGGGCCAGCGCTCAGAAGCGGCGGCTGAGGGGCTGCTGCTGGTGGAACTGGCAGGGCGGTCTGCAACGCCCAGGGAAGGTGATGAACGTGCAAGTCTGAGGCAGAAGGACGCAAAAAATGGAATCAGGTCCTGCACGCCAACGCTTGATCGGCTCTTACCTGCGACCACGCATCACACTGGCGAGGGCGCTTCCACTGCCGGGCAACCCAGAAAGCGGCGCGCCACCAGGAACGGAGAGCTGGAAGCCACGCATTCGAGCTCAGGCACCGTGGCCAGGAGTGACCAGGTACAGACTGACCATGTCGCCGCAGGGCGCCAGGGGCCAGGGCCGCGGCTGCGGCGCGGAACATGCCAAGTAGGCGGGGACGGGGCGCCGGAGAAGCACGGTGTCTGCTGGAAGGCTGCACCATTCCGCGACACATCTCGTAAACCCTGAGGTCGACGCCAGTCCCGGGCAGCGAGGCGAGTGTGGACCTGGCCCAGGGGGGCGACTGCACCAGGAAGCCTGGCCAGGGGTAACGTCGTGGGGTTACTTTTTTGGTCGCGGCCGCGAGCGAAGAGCGCAGGCGGCGAACAGGGTGTCCGGGCCGACGGGCAAACCTAATTAGCTGCTGGGCGCAGCACGAGCCGGCCGGGCCAGCTCACAAAAGCAGCAGATGCGGCAGCGGCGGCGGGGGGCTGGCTGGCTGAACTGCAACGCCCAGGGAATCTCGGGCATCGTGCAGCCCTGTGGCAAAATGTCAGGGGATTCTGTATTACGCGCTGCGGCGTCAGTCTACTACGGTGGAGGTGTTTGTCGGGACAGGTAGGGATAATGCGCACGTGCAATCCTCACAGACACGGTGGTGGGGAAAGGCTAGGTACACACTGGTCGAGTCGCCAGGGGGCGCCAAGGGTCAGGGCCGTGTCGACGGCGTAGACCTGCCAGGTCGGCTGGGACTTAACGAGGATGGAAGCACAGCGTCCGACGGAAGGCTGGCCCCTCCGAGACGCAACGCACGTATCCAGTGGGGCACACCAGCCCCGAGCAAGTGGCAACGAACCGGCCCGAAAGCGATGGCACCTGTGGGCCCGGCCCATGGCCACACAATCACGACGTGAGCATCGCAGAGAACCGCGTATTGCGCGGAGAGGAAGCCTGACTGGCGGGGATGGACGCCGCCAGCGCGGTCGGGGAAGTAGGGGCGCGGGGCGACAGTGCCAAGGGGCGATCACCCACATTGCGATGCTGTGTCACGGGGTCCTTGACAGGCCACCCTGCCTGTGTGGGACCCTCCAATGGCGGGGGCGGTGGGGACAGACATCACCAGCCGGCCACATGGAGGGGCCCGCCAGGGACACCCAGCGCCAGGAGAGAGAAAGGGGTAGGGCATAAAGAGCTGGATATACATTATAACGGCGCGTACTCGGTGGGGGTTTGTTTTCCGGGGTGCCCGGGGCCGGGACCTCGACCGCAAATTGCACCCCGGGGTGCCCCTGGGGCTCGTCGGTGCTTGCCTGTGGACTGGCCTCCCCAGTCAGACAAGACGAGGGCCCCAGAAATAACGCCCAAGACGGCCCAAGAAACTACTTCCAAGGAGGCCTCCAAGAGGGCTCCGAGATGATGAAAAGATGGCCCTCCAGTACTCCAAGGACGCCCCGCCCAAGACGCCCCATAGAAGCCTCCCACATGGCGTCCCAAGAGGGCCCCTAGACGCAAAATTATGGCCCTTCCCTTCGTAAAACGTACATGTTTCACAAAGTTGCCTTTTGGGCTTTCCAACATTGCAGGACGGCCCAAGAGGCGCCCAAGACCGCCCCAAGACGGCCCAAGAAGCTCCCAAGAGTGCCCCAGGACAGCCCAAGAGGGCCCCAATACGGCCCAAGAGGCGCCCAAGATGGCCCAAGAGGGCCCCAAGACGAGCCCAAGAGGGGGCCCAGAGGGGGACCACGAACCGCAAGCTCGAGCCTTCCGCCCCAAGAGGCCGCCAGGAGGCCCCCAGGAGGCCCCTCAAGAGGCCCCAGGAGACCCCAGACGTCCAAGGACGCCCTGGACGCCCCCGAAGGTAGGGGGCCCAAGAACCTCCAACATGCGTCCGCAACAGGGGCCCCCTAGACCAAGAATTGGCCATTCCGTCCGTAACACGTACTATTTTTTTAACAAAGTCCGGCCTTTTTGGGCTTTCCGAACGTTTACAGGACGCCAAGAGGCGCCCAAGACCGCCCCAGGACGGCCCAAGAAGCTTCCACGAGGGCCCCAGGACAGCCCAAGAGGGGCCCAAGACGGCCCAAGAGGCGCCCAAGATGGCCCAAGAGGGCCCCAAGACGGGCCCAAGAGAGGGCCCAGAGGGGGACCACGAACCGCAAGCTCGAGCCTTCCGCCCCAAGAGGCCGCCAGGAGGCCCCCAGGAGGCCCCTCAAGAGGCCCCAGGAGACCCCAGACGTCCAAGGAGGCCCCCAAGAGGCCCCAAGAAGCCTCCAACATGCGTCCCAAGAGGGCCCCTAGACGCAAAAATTGGCCCATTCCCTTCGTAAAACGTACATTTTCAACAAAGTTGTCTTTTGGGCTTTCCGACGTTACAGGACGGCCCAAGAGGCGCCCAAGACCGCCCCAAAAGACGGGCCGAAAAAAAAAAAGAAAAGAAGAAAAAAAAAACATGGCAAGCTTCCAAGAGGGCCCAGGACAGCCCAAGAGGGCCCCAAGACGGCCCAAGAGGCGCCTAAGATGGCCCAAGAGGGCCCCAAGACGGGCCCAAGAGGGGGCCCAGAGGGGGACCACGAACCGCAAGCTCGAGCCTTCCGCCCCGAGAGGCCGCCAGGAGGCCCCCAGGAGGCTCCTCAAGAGGCCCCAGGAGACCCCAGACGTCCAAGGACGCCCCCAAGAGGCCCCAAGAAGCCTCCAACATGCGTCCCAAGAGGGCCCCCAGACGCAAAAGTTGGCCCATTCCATTTGTAAAACGTACATGTTCAACAAAGTTGTCTTTGGGGCTTTCCGACGTTACAGGACGGCCCAAGAGGCGCCCAAGACCGCCCCAAGACGGCCCAAGAAGCTTCCAAGAGGGCCCCAGGACAGCCCAAGAGGGCCCCAAGACGGCCCAAGAGGCGCCCAAGATGGCCCAGAGGGCCCCAAGACGGGCCCAAGAGGGGGCCCAGAGGGGGACCACGAACCGCAAGCTCGAGCCTTCCGCCCCCGTCCAAGATCGTTCGCAGGCGGCTTCGGAACGCGCTCCGATGGCTCCAGATGCCTTCCAAGACGCCTGTCATGACACCAAGAAGGTCCCAGAAGCCTCCAAGACGCTCCGAGAGGCAGCCCAAGAGAGGCCCAAGAAGCAAAAATCGTGCCACTCCTATTGGAAAACGTATATGTTTCGCATGTTCGCC
>CAUYUJ010017188.1:238312-245125 GCA_963575745.1 Prorocentrum cordatum | reverse complement strand
CCCAGGACAGCGTTTCGTGGCCCCATAGGGAGCTCCACCGAAGGTCCCAGTGGCACAGCCCGCATGCGGTTCCCCCACCCAGGGCAGCGTTTCGTGGCACCCAGGGCAGCGCTTCGTGGCCCCAGAGGTAGCTCCCCCGAAGGTCCCAGTGGCGCAGTTCGCATGCGTCCAGTACTGCGTTTCGTGGCCCCATAGGGAGCTCCACCGAAGGTCCCAGTGGCGCAGTTCGCATGCGTCCTCCCCACACCCAGTACAGCGCTTCGTGGCCCCATAGAGAGCTCCACCGAAGGTCCCAGTGGCGCAGCTCGCATGCGTCCCCCCCCCACCCAGTACAGCGTTTCGTGGCCCCATAGGGGGCTTCCCCGAATGCGATACCCACAACTGCATATGGTTGGGTCTTTCGCCAGGCTAATTGTTGCCGGTTCCGACGCCGTTATTTTACCGGTTCCGTCGCCGTTCGTGTATGGGTTCCCGCTCCGGTTCCAATCCTGGAGCCGTTTTTGTTGCCGTTTCCGGTCGCCTTTTTTGCCGTTTCCATTTTCAAGGGATATTTTTAGGGGGAAAACGGTGAAAAAAAACGGCCCTGCCGTTTCCGGGGCCCACTAAGCTCCAGGACCTTGCCATCCAGCTCACGGCGGCATCTTCTCGACCACGCCCTGCCCTCGAGCCCGCACCGCCGCCGACAGGGAGGGCGCTGCAGGCCCTGGCACCCAGCTTGGCGAGCCGCGGAGGCCGCCGCCCGCGCCGTCCCCGCCTCCTCTGCTGGGGCCCCAGGGTCGCCCCAAGACGCCCCCCCCCCCCGGACTCCATACGCACCCAGGAGGGTCTCAAAGCGGCCAGCCACGGCCCCGGGACGGCTCCCAGAGGCGCCCGAGACGGCCCGAGAGGCGCCCGAGACGGCCCCAGGAGCGCCCAACAACGGCCCCCAGTCGGCTCAGAGACGCTCCAGAGGGCGCCCAGACGCCCCAAGAGAAGCCAAGGGCTCCCAACTTCGCGCTTCGCGCTACGCGAAGCGCGAAGTGCGAATAACTTCGCGCTCTCGCGCCGCCTCGCAGGGGAGAAATGGAGGGTAGGAATCGGAGCCGAACCGCGAAGCGCGAAGCGCGAATGACTTCGCGCCCTCGAGGGCGCCCTTGAGAGGCGCAGGGCGCGCCGCTTGCTCTTGCGTATCGGTTCCTTGCCTCCCCTCCCCTCCCCCCGCCGCGCGGCCTCTTCCGCCTGTCTGCTCCTCCTCCTCCTCCTCCTCCTCCTCCTCCTCCTCCTCCTCCTCCTCCTCCTCCTCCTCCTCCTCCTCCTCCTCCTCCTCCTCCTCCTCCTCCTCCTCCCCCTCCCCCCCCTCCCCCCCTCCTCCTCCTCCTCCTCCTCCTCCTCCTCCTCCTCCTCCTCCTCCTCCTCCTCCTCCTCCTCCTCCTCCTCCTGCCGCTGGTCGATTTGCGCTTGCCGTGGCCCAGACCGCCTGAGCGCACGTGCGAACTGTCTCTGCCGCGCTGCGACGCTAAGGTCTTGCTTTCCTAGCTTTACCATCTTTCTCCGGTTGGAACAAGAGCTTGACTTCCACCTGTCTTTGGGCACAGGAATGACCCTTACGCTGCTGTTCGACGACGACGACGACGACCTCCCTCCTCCCTCGTCCCTCCTCCTCCTCCTCCTCCTTCTCCTCCCTCCGCCCCTCCCTCCCTCCCGAAAAAGCGGGGAGGTGGGCGCCTTGCCCCGGTCGCAGAGGCGGAATGCCACCTCCAGGGAGAAGCTCAGCACCTTTTGGGGCCAAGGCCCCTCGCGCCGACGACCAGGCCGCCAGAGGAGCCCAGGAGCCGAGGAGGAGGGTCATGAGAGCGATTAGAAGAAGGAGAAGGAGAACGAGGAGGAGGAGGAGGAGGAGGAGGAGGAGAAGGAGGAGCCCGGGAGCCTCCCGAGAAGGAGGACGCGGAGGAGGAGGACGAGGAGATGTTGCCGCTGCTGTGTTTTCGAGGGCCTTCCCGGGGGCCAGTGCCGCCGGCAACTCACCGGAGCCTCCCACACCATCCTGTTGGCTCTAGCGAGCCGACGCCAATCGACGCTGAGTCGGCGCTACCTCATCGAGCACCAGATGCTACTCGAACGGCATGACGAGGGCACACCAGTCTCCCATGATTTGCGACCGAGGGAGGGGAAGCATCGCTTGGCTTGGATGGCAGCTTGGTTCAGATGCACTTTCTGGCGGCGAGTTTCCCTCAACGGTTTGTGATCTCGTGCGCAAAGGGTTTGTCTGTGATCACGCCAGCAGCAGCCAAAAAAGCAAGTTCATCTCTTTTTTGCTTGTGGTCAGTGCCGCCATGGGGCCCCGACGTGACCCTCCTGTGGAGTTGGGCCCTCCTGGTGAGCTTGGTGCAGCGCGCCCCCCCACCCACCGGCAGGCCTTCTCAGAAGGCGTCAGGGCTTCTCAGAAGCCCTACGGCCTTCTGAGAAGCCGTCTCTGTCTTGGAAAAAGCTTGGAAAACTTCCCTGGAGGCCGTCCGAGCCTTCTGGGGAGGCCCGCCCCCTCTGACTTCCCGCCTGGGCTCGCCACCGCAGCTTGATGGCAGTTTGGTTTCGACGGCAACTTGCAAGCCGAACAGAAGTACCCTGGCGAAGGACCCAACCATATGCAGGTGCGAGCGCCGCAAAGTAAGTGAAAAGACGGAGGAGAAGGAGGATGGGGACACGAATCGTCTGAGGAGTGCCGAAATGGGCGGCGGAACCGCATTCGACAGCAGACACTTGTAAGCTCCCGAAGGTCCACGAATCGTGTCAGGAGCTTGCCGGACTGGGCGGGGCGGCATACGGACTTTGTCACTGGGGCCTTCGGTGGACCGCCCTATGAGGGCACGAAGTGTGCGAGGGGTGTGCTGACATGGAGGCCCTCGGTGGTGCTCCCTATGGCGTGGGCATGCATGACGTTGGAGGTGTGTGCCGAAATGGGCGTGGGCCCGCATGTGGACGCTCCTACTGGGGCCTTCGATGGTGCTGCGATGCGGGGCCGAAACAGGAAGGATGTGCCGACATGGGCGTGGGCACGCATGCGGACTTCCCCACTGGGGCCTTCGGTGGTGCTACCCTATGGGGCCACGACGCGTGTGAAGGGTGTACCGAAGTGGGCGCGGGCACGCACGCGAGCGTTCCCAACGGGGCCCTCGGTGGTGCTCCTGAAGCGAGTCCCGTAGGGCCACGAAACGTGTGAGGGGTGTGCCGACATGGGCGTGGGCAAGCGAGCGTATTTTCGAACCGGGACCCTCCGTGGTGCTCCCTGTGGCACAGTGGTAGGGCGGCATACGGACTTTGCCACTGGGGGCTTCGGTGGAATTGCCGGTGGGGCTACGAAACGTGTAACGGGTGTGCCGACATGGGCGTGGGCACACATGCAGTCTTTCTCACTGGGGTCTTTGGTGGAGCTCCTATGGGGCGACAACGCGTTTGAAGGGTGTGCCGAAATGGGCGTGGGCGCACATGCGGACTCTCCAACTGGGACCTTCGATGGTGCCCCCCATTGGGCCACGAAGCGTGTTAGGGGTGTGCTGCAGCAGAAACAGGAAGATGGAAGGAGGGAGGAAGGAAGGCGACGCGGGGCGCTGCAGACTCAAAACGAGGACCCAACACCACAGGAAGGTAAGGAATCAACGGTGGGGAGTCCGTGGCACATACCCCCGGGCGATCGCCCGGCCCTCCCGCTCTACCCCCCTCGCTCCCATGGCGGCTGCAAGAGGGTCTCCAAGAAGGCCATGATGGCCCCAGGCAGCGTCCAAGGTAGTAAAGATGACCCCAAGTCGGCCAAGATGGCCCTACAGCATGGCCTCCACGACGGTCCTCCAAGATAGCCTTCAAGACGGCCGCGATGACCCCAAGACGGTCCAAGAGGCCCCCAAGAGGCCCCAAGAGGCCTCCAAGAGGAACCCCAGGAGTCCAGAATACTGCAAAATCAATTATCCCAGTGCGACCCTACCTAGGAGTTGGAACCCCTAGGAAAGCAGCATTAGTAGTAACAGCTAACTAAAGCTAAGCTAAAGCTAAGCTAAAGCTAAGCTAAAGCTAAGCTAAAGCTAAGCTAAGCTAAGCTAAAGCTAAGCTAAAGCTAAGCTAAAGCTAAGCTAAAGCTAAAGCTAAGCTAAAGCTAAGCTAAAGCTAAGCTAAAGCTAAAGCTAAGCTAAAGCTAAGCTAAGCTAAAGATAAAGCTAAGCTAAAGCTAAGCTGAAGCTAAGCTGAAGCTAAGCTAAAGCTAAGCTAAAGCTAAGCTCAAGCTAAGCTAAAGCTAAGATAAAGCTAAGCTAAAGCTAAGCTAAAGCTGAGCAAAACGCTAAGCGAAACGCTAAGCTAAAGCTAAGCTACAGCTAAGCTAAAGCTAAGCTAAAGCTAAGCTAAAGCTAAAGCTAAAGCTAAAGCTAAAGCTCCCAGGGGACTGGGGGGAACCGCTCCCAGGGGGACTGGGGGAACCGCCCGGGGCGTGTTGCACTGCCCGGCCCCTTTAAGCTAAGAGAGTAAGAACCCTTCTAGGCAGAGCCTAGGTAGGGAAATATCCGAACTGGCAGATTTCAGCATGCACACCTGGTTTGGGCTTCCGTCAAGACGGTCGACGATTTCTCCCAGATGGCCCCAGGTCGGCCGAAGCGGCACCAAAGAGGGCCCCAAGATGCTCCTAAGCTGGACCCGAAGGCCCCCGAGGCGGCCCCTGGGCCCCAGTGCGGCCCACGAGGCCTACCATGCGGCGACGAAGCATCCCAAGAGGTCCCCAGGCCCCAGAGCCGGGCTCCGGGCTCCGAAGGCGCCAGACAGGCCAAGAGCGTTCCAGGACGACCCCAGAGGCCCCCAGGCAATCCCGAGAGGCCGCCAAGAGGCCCCAAAGAAGCCTCCAGGCGGCCCCCCCCAAAGCGCCAGCCCCAGCGCGGTGGCAGAATCGCGCGGCAGCGCAACTGGGCAACAATAAACGAACAGAGCTCTGGACACCATCCTCATGCGGGCAGTTCTCCGGGCAAATGGATGTGTGGAATTCAAGCGACCAAGAACGCCCAAAAAGAAGTCGCGGTTCCCTCATCTTCCTCCTCCATCCCCTTCCCCTCCATTCCCCCACGTCCTCCTCAATTACCCCCTTCCCCCTCCCTGACTGTTCCTCCTCAGTTCCCTTCCCAACACAATCCGTTCCCCCCTCTCCTCCTGCCCTCCCTCACCGGAAGCTCAATTCCCCCCCTCGTCATCAGATTCGCTCTTCCTCCGCGTCATCCTCCTCCTCCTGCTCCTCCTCTTCCTCCTCCTGCTCCTCCTCCTCCTCCTCCTCCTCCTCCTCCTCCTCGTCCTCCTCCTCCTCCTCCTCCTCCTCCTCCTCCTCCTCATCATCATCATCATCATCATCATCATCATCATCATCATCATCATCATCATCCATCATCACCATCATCATCATCATCAACAACAACAACACCATCACCATCATCGTCATCATCGTCATGATGAGCCTCATCATCAGCAGCATTATCATTACCATCATCATCATCATCATCATCATCATCATCATCATCATCATCATCATCATCATCATCGTCATCATCATCATCAGCATCAGCATCAGCATCATCATCATCATCATCATCATCAGCAGCAGCATCATCATCAAGAATTAGCATCATGATTATCAGCATCAGCATCACCATCATCATCATCATCATCATCATCATCATCATCATCCTGATCATCATCACCATCACCATCATCATCAGAGTTCCTCAACACTCCCCGTGTATCTCACCTCCAGATAATCACCATCATCATCAGCATCAGCAGCAGCAGCAGCGCCATCATCATCATCATCATCATCATCATCATCATCATCATCATCATCAGCAGCGGCACCATCAGCATCATCACCAGTATCAGTATCATTGTCTGCATCATCGTCATCAGCATCATCAGCATCAGCAGCATCATCATCATCGTCATCGTCGTCATCACCATCATCATCAGCATCACCATCATCATCATCATCATCATCAGCATCATCATCATCAGCATCATCATTAGAATCATAATCAGCGTCAGCATCATGAGCATCATCAGCATCACCATCAGCATCATCAGCAGCAGCACCATCACCATCAGACTGCAGGCTACTTCTCTCCCCCCCCCTTCATGGCCACGAACGGAGGGACGATGAGCCACTCCAGGGCCGCGTACGTGCCCAGCCGGAGGCCCTCCGCGGCCGCAGGACGCAGGACGCACACAGCAGGGGCACTGGATCAGGAAACATTCGATGAGGAATCCAGGGTAAAGACAATCGTAGATTGGCCATGGATATCACCGCCGCCTTCCTCAGATAAGGAACCCTCCAGGGTCTAAAGCCTCCTGGGCACAATCCTTAACGAGCGCCACACCGCACGGAGAAAAAGCCCCGCACCGGCCAGAGGGCGCATGGGAGAGAAGGCGCGAACGCACGATGGGAGAACTCTTGAACGTTTGGATCGGGGGCGCGCAAACATGGATTAGCGATCCGTGGATTTGGCGCGCGGTCGCCAAATCCATGGATCGGGGGAGGTGCCCTCCCCAAAATGCGGCCGGTGCCGCCTCGTTCGCGTCGCTAATCAACGCCCCCTTGATCCATGTTTGCGATCGCCTGATTGGAAGAAACAGCGGAATCGAGACCAACGTGGTATCTCCGGTGGCACACACGGCCCCGGCACGCCCGGGTCTTGAGCGCTCGCGGGTCCTGAGCACCGTCGCTCCCTCCCGTTAACCGCACCGCACATGTGGGGCACCGGGGATCGACGACTCAGAACAGAGAGCATGGCGTCGCAACAGAGTGACATGCGCCCGGCC
>CAUYUJ010017188.1:173312-233312 GCA_963575745.1 Prorocentrum cordatum | reverse complement strand
TGTTCCCAGAACACCATTCCCAGGCAACATTTTGAACGCCTAGAACCAATCGTAGGCCACTTCGTGTTCTTCGTGTTCCCAGAACACCATTCATGTACCATATTTGGATTGCCCGGAGCCAACTGCGGGCCACTTCGTGATCTTCGTGTTCCCAGAACACAAGTCCTGTGCCACATTTTGAATGCCCGAGCTGAGGCAGGCTGAGGCCGAGGCAGGCTGACGCCGAGGCAGGCTGAGGCTGAGGCTGAGGCACGCCGAGGCAGGCTGAGGCTGAGGCTGAGGCAGGCTGAGGCTGAGGCAGGCTGAGGCTGAGGCTGAGGCGCAGGCTGAGGCTGAGGCAGGCTGAGGCTGAGGCTGCTGAGGCTGAGGCTGGCAGGCTGAGGCTGAGGCTGAGGAGGCTGAGGCTCTGAGGCTGAGGCTGCTGAGGCTGAGGCTGCAGGCTGAGGCTGAGGCTGAGGCTGAGGCTGAGGCTGAGGCTGAGGCTGAGCTGAGGCAGGCTGAGGCTGAGGCTGGCTGAGGCTGAGGCTGAGGCTGAGGCAGGCTGAGGCTGAGGCAGGCTGAGGCTGAGGCTGATGCAGGCTGAGGCTGAGGGAGGCTGAGGCTGAGGCTGAGGCTGAGGCTGAGGCTGAGGCTGAGGCAAGCCGAGGCTGGCTGAGGCTGAGGCTGAAGCTGATGCTGAGGCAGGCTGAGGCTGAGACAGGCTGAGGCTGAGGCTGAGGCAGGCTGAGGCTGAGGCAGGCTGAGGCTGAGGACGAGGCAGGCTCAGGCCGAGACAGGCTGTGACTGTAGCTGAGGCTGAGGATGAGGCCGAGGCAGGCCGAAGCTGAGACAAGGTGAGGTTGAATGGGGGGGGGGAAGGGGACGGCAGGGGGGGAAGGAGGGAAGGCTGAGGCAGGCTGAGGCCGAGGCAGGCTGAGGCTGAGGCTGAGGCAAGCCGAGGCCGGCTGAGGCTGAAGCTGAGGCTGAGGCAGGCTGAGGCTGACGCAGGTTGAGGCTGAGGCTGACGCAGGTTGAGGCCGAGGCAGGCTGAGGGTGAGGCTGAGGCAGGCTGAGGGGCCGAGGCAGGCTGAGGCTGAGGCTGAGGCAAGCCGAGGCAGGCTGAGGCTGAGGCTGAAACTGAGGCAGGCTGAGGCATCCGTAGGAATCCATAGGAATCCTTAGGAATCCCTAGGAATCCTTAGGAATCCGTAGGCATCCTTAGGAATCCGTAGGCATAGTTAAGCATCCTCAGGAATCCTTAGGAATCCTTAGGATTCCCTAGGAATCCTGAGGAATCCCTAGGAATCCCTAGGAATCAGGATTCCTAAGGATTCCTAAGGTTTCCTATGGATTCTTGTGGATTCCTAAGGATGCCTAAGGATGCCTTAGGAATCCCTAGGAATCCTTATGATTCCATTAGATCCTAAGGCCGTTGCCACTGCGTCTGTCATTGCGAATTCGACTGCGACTGCGAGAACAGCAGAATTCGACAACTGGCGTCTCACCTGAATCTTAAGGGGAGTGCTTCCAGATATGCTTATACACATCGCTGTTAGGTTGCTTTGCCGGGATAATTGCAATGTGGCTCTCGGACGCGTCCTGTGTCCTCTCGTGTGTCCTCTCCAATCAACCTCGGCTGTATGACTGCTGGCTACAGTGGGGGTCGATTGTAGAGGACACAAGACACTTCCGAGGGCCACATTGCAATAAGAATGTAAAAGCATGGGTCGCTAAACACACGACACAAGGGCACCCTTGACTTGGCAGGGTTGACCCAATAATCAACCTCGACTGTACCACCACCACTGCTGATACCATGGCTACTGGGTTTACACATCGGCTCTGTCTTGTCTGAAGATGAGAGGCGCGGGGTAAGGGTTCGGATTCGGGTTCGCTTGAGTGCTACAACCCCCTGGATAAAAAGTCCAGGCCGCAGAGGTCGTGCAAGAAACGTTGCGCATTTCCTGTTTGACCGCGGGGCCCCTAAGGGCAATAATGCAGTGACCAGCTTACGATCATCTGGTGCATATATCGTCCTGCCACCCTTTCAGTGTAACAGCCAAATGGGTCACGCACTCGAAAGGTCGCACTCCACATTTTCTGGTCGCCTTCCAGGGCGACTGGATGATGTCTAAGATCACTAGAACGTGCTCCTCCACATGTTCCTCCTCGCATACGACTGCGCACACGGCGGCATGCCTGCGCGCCTTGCGCACTAACAGCGGACTACTGAAGCCTGCCACGCGCGCTCGTCCCCGCCCCCCTCCGAAGGGGTTCCGTAACCTTGCAAGTTCCTTCTCCGCCTCCTTCTCATCCTTCTCCTCCTCCTCCTCCTCCTCCTCCTCCTCCTCCTCCTGCTCCTCCTCCTCCTCCTCCCCATCATCAGCAGCAGCATCCCTCGTCACGTCCTCCTCCCTCGTCCTCCTCATCCTCCTCCGTCTCTTTCTCTCGTTATATTATTTCTTCTCCTTCTCCTCCTCCTGCTCCTCCTCCTCCTCCTCTTCCTCCTCCTCTTCCTCCTTTTCTCTACCACCTCCCCCTCCCCCTCCTCAACCCTCTTTGCTTCGAACTGCACCCCGAAACTCCTCGCGGCCGCAGTCCAAGAACTGTCCTCCTTTTGCGCCTCCATACCGCACCCCGGGAAAAGAGTGGCGAGGAGGTGGAAGGAGTGGCCTGGCGTGCGCGAGTCAGGGCCCCAGAGCGGCGGCGGCAGCGGCGACAGGGGCAGCAGCTTCCAGCAGGGAACTGCAGCAGCGGCAGCGGCCAGAGCGGCCGCGGCTCGTCCCCGCCCAGCTGCTTCTCCCAGGCCATCCCGCCCTTGATGCCGGCCTCCCGCCAAGGGGGTCGGAGGCCGAAACTCACGACCGACCACCGCTGAAGCAGGCAGCCAGATGTGACGCCTACCCCATACAGTAGATGCACGTGCCAAGGAACCCTGCTGCGCGAAACGAAATCTGGTGGCACGCTTCTCATCCGTGGTCGGCTTCGTCGGTGGGTGCCCCACGGTTCCCCAGGGCCGTTAGGGCTCCTCCTCCTCCTCCTCCTCCTCCTCCTCCTCCTCCTCCTCCTCCTCCTCCTCCTCCTCCTCCTCCTCCTCCTCCTCCTTTTCCCCCCTCATTATCTTCCCTCCTCCTCTTCCTAACAAGACATGTCCGCGGCGCACCTGCTGGCAGGCCTAACTGATATGTGAAGTGCCTGCGATGCCCCCGTAGAACCCCTGGGGAGGGAAGGCACCGCAATGGTGTGAACCATCCAAACAGATGGGCACCATAAGTAGGAGGAAGAGGAGGACGAGGAGGACGGGTTCGGATTGCGTCACGTTGTCCATGATAATGTTGGCCAGAGTGGACCCCAAGCAGAAGGCTACTGCACCCTCGATGTGCAACATACATACATATATACTAGAACCACGCGCGCGCTTTGCGCGCGCTTAGGTTCTAGCACCGCCCAGCCCTTGACAAGTTCATATATGCACGCTTGCACATAAGCACAACTGGCGCGCCCATGAAGTGAAGAGGTATCAATCGCGCGGACTGAACAGAGACGGAATGCTGACAAGGATACAAACAGACGCATTCAATACGAACCCATGAGTGAAATGGCATGCAGTAGATGTGCAACGCATTGCAACTCAATGCAAACTACTGTAAGGATAAATGGAGCACAAATGACATGCAACGCAACGCTCCGCACTGTGCCACTCTTGGGGCTTCTCTAGACGCTCGTTGTTAGTGCTGCGTGGCGTCGGCCTAACTTATGTTGGGACTCTATCGTGGCTGAGTCGGGGCTGTCTTCGGGTGTGTGTGGGAGGGGGTTCAGTCAGTTCGGGCCCCAGAAAGCTTGTTCCAAGGAAGGCGTGGAGACCTCCAGGGGGCCATGGTTCGTTTGTGCACACCGTGCGACATGTATGCGACTGGCTCTACATGCCTGAAGACGGCACTGTGGCCAACGTAGACCTCTTACAAAGCCAATTCCCTTCCGCGGGCTTCAGACGAGATTCCGCTGGCTTCCGCCAGCCAGGTCGCCCTCGATGTACATCCGCCGGCTTCCGCGGGCATTCGGCCGGCCTCCGCGGTTGGCGAGAAGACGGCTTCTGAATTCCTCGAAAACAAAAACCTCTTTGAAACACTCTACACGGACTTATGCGCCGAGGAAGGGCATTTGGGTATCGAAGCACCGAAACGCGTGGCGCCAGACTCGAGAATCCACATTGAGCGCGATACTGGCCTGTTGGCACCCAGCCCATTCCGCCACCGCGTTTGGGTTGTGATGCAGAGGTCTCTTGGATGCCTGTTGGGGTTTCTTGGGAAGCCTCTGGGGAGCCTGCTGGAGGCAATTTTGAAGCATAACAGGGGTCGTTTGGGGGCCTCTTTTGGGCCTCTTGGAGCCTGAAGGCGATCGGGGGTCGCCTCCTTGGGGCGGATGGCTCGAAATCTGAATTCGAGTTCTCTCTCTCTCTCTCTCTCTCTCTCTCTCTCCTGGGACCCTCTACTGTTGGGGCTTCCTTGGGGCCCTATTGGGCACCTCTTGAACCGTCTTGAAGCCCTCTGGGGCAATCTTCACGTCCCGAAGCCAATCTTCAGACCAGCTGGGGCGGTCTCGGGCCGCTCTCGGGAGGCCTCCGAGCGCTCTTGGAGCTGTCCTGGGGGGTCTCTGAGGTGGCTCTGTAATTAGGGCCTGTTGACGCTTTCCAGCAGCCTCAGAGGCCCATCGGCAGTGAAAAGGCGAGGAGTACGAACTTACCGCTTGTGGACAGATTTTGAACAATTTGGCGACTCGGGGCCCTCTTGGGAGTGTCTTCCTCATGTACCTGGAGGCCTCTAGGAGCCTCTGTGGGACATCGTGGAAGCGTCTTGGGGTGTCCGGGGTCCCTTTGGGGGATATTGAACCATCTGGGCAGCCTCGAGGGCCGTCTGGAGTCCATCCGGGGCCGTCTTGGGGTGGTCTTGAGAGGCAAGTGAGCATTCTTGCAGCCAACCTGGAGGCTCTTAGGCATTCTTGGAGCCGTCCTAAAGACTCTGGGGGGTAGTTTTGACCCCGAGAACCCCAAATCTTTCAAGAATGGATGGGAAACCGCATTTTTTTTAGAATTCGCCTGTTCATTGCGATGTGCCTCGGAGGCCTGCGGATGGCCCCCAAAACACCCGGAACGGTCCCACGAGCAGTCCCAGACGCGCCCCAAGATGCTTCCCAAAAGGCCCCGAGATCACCAAATCCTTCAAAAACCTATGGAAAACCGAACATGTTTGAAGAACTCGCCTTGTCACTGCCGATGGACTTCGGAGACCTCTGGATGGGCCCCACAAAAACCAGAACTGCCCCACGAGGAGCCCCAGCCGGTTCCAGGACGGCTTCAAGAGCGCTAAAGAGCTCCCCAAGACAGATCCACAACGGCCCCGAATGGCCGCAAGACGGCTCCGGGGGCCGCCAAGACGGTTCAAGACGGTCCCAAGGGGCCCCAGACCATCAACACGCCTCCGCGACGCCCCCAAGAGATTCCAAGAGGTCCCGAACACGCCCTCAGAGGCTCCCCCGAGGCCCCCTTCTGAGGGAAAAACCATCAAAACCCAACGAAGACCTTGCATATTTGAGGAAGTCACTTTTTCCATGCCGAGAGTCTCCAAAGGCTTCTTGATGGCCCCCAAAACGCCCAGAACGGCCCCAAGAGGTGCCCCAGAGGCCCCCGAGAGCCTTCAAAAGAGACCCCGAGAAGCATCCATGAGGACTCTGACCCACAACCCAGGCACGGTGGCGAAATGGGCCGACAGCCATTCGATCGGCCGCCCCCTGTTGATTATCACAGGGGTGCCCGGCGTGCTAGACCCTTTCGCTCTTGATTTTGATTCTTTTCCAAAAGAACTCCCCTTGGGGTTTCGGCCCGTCCCGCCGGAGATGCGTAACAGGTGGTTGCAGAGAGTTTTTCGGTTCCAGACGGCTCCAAGATGGCCTCCAAGATGGTCAAGATGGCCCAAGATGGCCTCCAAGGTCGTACAAGATGGTCCAAGATAGCCTCGAAGACGGCCCAAAAGAGTCCAAGATGACTCCAAGTTCGCACAAGAAACACCTAAGACGGCCCAAGACGGCACAAGAGGCCTCCAAGAGACCTCCAAGATGGCCCAAGAGGCCTCGAAGATTTCCTCCAGGACGTTCCGAAGAGGTCTCAAAATAATTGTTTTTCCTTTGATTCTTGAAGGAGTTTGGCTTGTCCTCCTTTTCGGCCTTCCGACGGCCCATGACGGCCGAAGAGCTCATCAAGATCGCCCCAAGAGCGCCCAAGAAGCCTCCAAGATGGCCCCGGGACGATCCAAGAGGCCCCCAAGATGGCCCAAAGAGGGCCCAAAGACGGCCTAAGAGGCCCCCAAAATGCCCAAGATGGCCTCCAAGACGGCCAAAATGGCCCCAACAGAGCCCAAGAAGGCCCCAGATGTCTACAAGACGGCCCAAAATGCACACAAGATTGCCAAAGATGGCCTCGAGATGGCTCAAAACTTCTCAACGTGCCCCAAGAGGCCGCCACAACGTCTCAAGAGAGCCCGAAGAGGTCCCCAAAGATAGCCCCAAGAGGCGAACATCATTGATTTTCTTCGGTTTCTCTTTAGTTTTTGAAGGCTTTGGGGGTTTGCTCCTTTTCGGTCTTCCGACGGCTCAATACGGCCCAAGAGGCCAGCAAGGTCGCCCCAAGAGCGCCCAAGAAGCCTCCAAGACTGCTCCAGGACGCACCAAGATGCCCCCAAGATGGCCCAAAGAGGGTCCAAAAACGGCCCAAGAGGCCTCCAAGACGCCCAAGATGGCCTCCAAGACGGCCAACATGGCCCCAAGAGAGCCCTAGAAGGCCCCTAGATGTTTCCAAAACGGCCCAAGATGCACCCAAGACTGCACAAGATGGTCCAAGATGGCCCAAGAACGCCCAAAACTTCCCAACAGGCCGCCATAAAGGTCCAAGAGAGCCCAAAGAGGCCCCCAAAGAGAGCTCCAAGATGCCAAACTCACTGTTTTGATGTAGGTATTTGAAGGATTTGGGGGGTTGCTCGGTTTCGGCCTTCCGACGGCAAGAGACGGCCCAAGAGGCCATCATGATTGCCCCGAGAGCGCCCAAGAATCCCCCAAGACTGGCCAAGTATGGCCCAAGAGAGGTATCCAAGACGGCCCTGAGAGGGCCCCAAAACGGCCCAAGAGGCCTCCAAGACGCCCAAGATGGCCTCCAAGACGGCCAAGACGGGCCCCAAGAGGCTCCACGTTGCCCCAGAGAAGCCCCAAAAATATCTTCCGACGGCGTCGGGCGGGCCAGGAACGCCTGAAGACTGCCAAAGAACCACCAAAAAGCCCCCAATGACCCCCAAGAAACCCAAAGAGACCCTGAGGCCGACAGGAAGCTCCCAGGAGTGTCCAAGAGTGACCTAAGAGACTCCCAAGAAAGCTCCTCCTTCTCCTCCTCCTACGAGGCCTCTTCCCCAGTTTCCATTTTCCCCACTCTCCTCCTCTTCCGCGTTCTCCCCCGCGTGTTCTCCGAAGGCAGTCCAAACCGACTCGGGGAACGCATGGTCCGATAGCTTGGCCAAGCTCTAACCGAATGTTTTCGCTACGAATCGAGAACGCCCACGGCGAATCATCGCCGCCGCCTGCCTTTCTGGAAACGCTTGTGGCTGAAAATACGGCAAGAATTTGGCCAAACCATCGGGACATGTGTTCCCCGAGTCGGGTTGAAAAGCGTTGGGGCCCCGAGTCGGGTTGGAAAGCGTTGGGGGAACACGTGGGGGAGGAGGAAGAGGAGGAGATGGCGGAAACAACTGGAAGAAAGAGCCCCCCGTGAAGGACATCTTGGAGGCCTCTTGGGCCGTCTTGGAGGCTTCTTCGGCGAATCCCACCAGCAATCTGGGCGTCGGTGGTTTAGGGAGTTTCCTCTTCCACCCCTCCTTCTTCCCCTTCGGGGCGGGGTTCATCACTGTTCCTTATTAATGTACACCCCCTCCCCCAGGCGACCGGGAGCCAACAGGGTCATTGCGAGCACCCCCCCACCATCCCTTGTAGAAAACATACAAAACACACTGTGCCTCCAAATTCGGAGCATGCGCAGCGAACCCGATGCGGCCTCCTCCCACCATCCCTGTCAAAAAAAACAATACAAAGTACACTTGGCGGCGGCGGCGGCGGCGGCTGCGGCGGCTGCGGCGGGGGCAGCGGCTGCGGCGGCTGCGGCGGTGGCGGCGGCGGTGGCGGCAGCTGCGGCGGGGGCGGCGGCGGCGGCGGCGGCGACGGCGGCGGTGGCGGCGGCGGCGGCGGCAACGGTGGCGGCGGCGGCGGCTGCGCGGCAGCGGCTGCGGCGGCGGCGATTCAGCAACGGCGGCGGCGGCGGCGGCGGGCGGCGCGGCGGCGGCGGCGGCGGCGGACAGCGGCGGCGGCGGCGGCGGCGGCGCGGCGGCGGCGGCGGCGGGCGGCGGCGGCGACGGCGGAGGCGGCGGCGGCGGCGGATTCGCCCCCAGTAGCTGCCCATCCAAAGACGACTGCTGAATATGCTGCGGCTCGGGCCAGGCTCGGGTGATACGTATGTGTTGGGAGGGCGGGTGGGGGTGAGCGAGACGGCTTGCGGGCGGGGAAGGAGTCTTGACCCCTCCCCCTACCCCCTCCCCATGGACCTGGACAAGGGGTTTCGCGAGGTGTCGGAGCGTCCAAAACGGCCCCGGCGAGGAAGCCAAAATCATTGGTTTTACTCGGGTTTGGGCCCCATTTTGGCCTCCTGAGGGGGGGACCCTGATTAGTGCCCACCCCCCTCCTGTGATCGATCTTACCCAAGATGTCCCAAAGATGGCCCCCAAGGCTCCCAAGGGTGCCCCGAGAGGGCCCCAAGAGGTGGCCAGGAAGCCCCAAGAGGCCCCCAGGATGCCCCCAAGAAGCTTCCAAGAGACCCCCAAGAGGCCCCAAGAGACCCCCAGAGGCACCCAAGATGTTCCAAGAGGCCTCGGCGAGAATGCCAAATCATTGATTCCACTCAGGTTTTAGCCACATGTTGGCCTCTAGGGGGGGCACTGATTAAGATGACTCCAAGATCGCCTGGAAGAGCCCAAGATGACCTCCAAGATGGCTCAAGATCTCCCAAGATGTCTCATAATGGCTCCCACGATGCTCCAAGATGCCCCAAGACCGCTCCAAGACGGCTCCCAGTGGCCAAAGGGCTCCCCCAGGAGGCCCCGAAGAGGCCAAAACCTGAGGAAATTCTATCTGTTTGGCTTTCTCGCCTTTTCGCTTCCGATGGCCATCCGAGGCCTCAAGATGGCTCCAAGATGGCCCAAGAGGGCCCCAAGAAAGGCTCCAGAGAGCCCCAAAACGGCCCCAAGAGCGCCTAAGAGCGCTCCAAGAGCGCCCCAAGAGCGCCCCAAGAGGCGATTGTTTGGGCTCCCGAGGGGCAACGCTAACTCATGCTCGCTTCTTGTTTGATCGATGTCCCCCAAGATGGCCCCAAGAGCGCTCCCAGGGCTCCCAAGAGCGCTTCAAGAGGGTCCCAAGAGGCGCCCTGGAGGCCCCAACAGGCGCCCAAGAGGCCCCTGAGATGCTCCCAAGAGACCCCCAAGAGGCCCCAAGAAGCTCTCCGAGGCACCCAAGACGCTCCAAGAGGCATCCACTGGGGGACCCTTCCTCAGTGTGCTGCCCACTTCCCTGATCGAGGCAATTCCTCTGGGCATCGTTTCTGGATGGGCTGCAGGCGGAAGCGCCAGCGGCGGAAGGCTGGTGGGGTTACGCGAAACGTCTAGAATTCGGAAGTATCCTAGACAATCCCTGGGCCAGCTTGGAGGCCATCTTGGACTATGAAACACGCTCCAGAAGACGGAGCATGCTTGTTCAACGGGTGGATTCGCCAAGTCAGTTCATCAGCATTGTGCGAAGGATAGCGCGCGCCCTACGGCTGGCGCGCATGAAACAGTCATGTTTGAATTATGTCCAGGCGCTCGCGCTGGACATGGTATCGTACGGACTCTTCGCTCAGGCGCAACGCAGTCATGAGATCCCCATTATGTCCAGGTGTTCGCGCTGGCCATGGCCCTGCACAGACGTCTAATGTATGCGCAACGCTGCCGTGAGCTCTCCCTGCGCATCTCCTGCGCCAGGTCATCGCTTCGTCTTCCCATGTGTCGTCTTTCTAGCCTCGTTTGCCTCGCATTTCTCACATAACCCAAAAGGCCTCCAAGACGGCGAAGATGGTCCCAAAAGGCCCACCAGAGGCCTCCAAGACGGCCCAAGAGTCTTCCAGGACGTCCTCCAGGAAACCCGAAAGCTCGAAAACCACATGGTCCGATAGCTCGCCCGACTCCGTGTTCCCCGAAAGCTTTCCAAACCCACTTGGGGAACGCGTGGCCCGATAGCTTGACCAAGCTCAAGTCCAACTTTCGGCCACTCAGGCGCTTCCAAAAAAAGGCAGAAGCGACGGTGATTCGCCGTAGGCGTCTCGAGTATAGTGTACGGTTCTCTTTGGTTGGCCCTCCTCTTTATTGTGGCTTGCAACGAGGGTGCTTGGCGTGCTAAATGTCTAATGTTTCGTTTCGTTTGGAACTCCTACTGGGGCTTCGGCTCAACCCGCCGCCCACACGAAGAGCTCACGAGGTTCACTCTCCATTGGCCCATCGGCTCCAAGACGGCCCAGATGGCCCAAGATGGCCTCCAAGATGGTCCCAAGACGCGTCTAAGACGGCCAAGATGGGCCCCAAGACGGCTAAAATGCCACCAACAGAGCTCAACATGTCTCCAAGACGGGCGAAGATGCATTTAAGACAGCCCAAAACTGGCATTACAATTGCCCAGCACGGCCCAACAGGTCCCCAAAAGGCCTTCAAGACGGCCCACGGTCCAGGAAGGCCCAAAGAGGCCCAAATCATGGATTGTCCGACGGTCTTTAAGGATTTGGGCATTTGCTTCATTCCGGCCTCCTGACGGCCCAGGGCGGCCCAGGAGTCCCCAAAGGTCGCCCCAAGATCGCCCAAGAGGCCTCCAAGATCACCGCATGACGGCCCAAGAGGCCCCGCAAGACGGCTCCAAGACGCGCAAGACGGCCCCCAAGACGGCCCTGAATCGCCTCAAGAGGGCCCCAAGTCGGTTCAGAGAGGCCCCCAAAACGGCTTCCGATGGCGTCACACGGGCCAGGAACGCCCCAAGGCGGCCAAAGACACCCCCGAGAAGCCCCAAAAGGTCCCAAAGAGGCCAAGGAGGCCTCAAAGAGGCCTCCAAGAGGCCCCCAGGAAGCTAGCTCCAAGGAGGCCCCAAGGGTGCCCTAAGAGGCTCCCAAGAGGCCTCCTCCTCCTCCTCCTCTTCATATTCCTCCTTCTCGCCCTCCTGATTCTCCACCTCTTCCTCGCTGGGGGAACATATAGTCCGATATCCTGGCTAAGCTGGGACTCAATGTTTAGCCACAGAGGCGCTTCCCACAAGGCAAGGGGCGGCGGTGATTCGCCGCAAGCATGTTTGATACCATCTTGAACCGTCCTGGAAACCCACTGGCCCATCTGAATCTATTGGAGAGGCCTTACGGCCAGTGCCGCCGACCCTGAACGACGACGACGACGACGGCGTCGACGTCAGCGACAACGTTTTTGCGGATACTCCAGCTCTCCTTGTCAGCGAAGGGGTGGGGGCGCCAGGCAGAGAAGAGCACTTCCGTGTGCGTCCGCACGCCAACACAAGCAAGTCGTAGAAGAGAAAAAATGTTGCGAATTGCGCGACGAGCGCTGCAATGTGCGTTTGCACGTACGTTTGCCGACGGCGACGACGACGACGACGCCAACGAGATTCGGCCGACCAGCGCGGAAGAAGCTCGCTAAAACTAAAGCAAAAATAAACGTCCCCCTCGGGCCTGGTCATCGTCGTCGTATCTCTCCCCCTCACCCGTGTACCGTAAGGCCAGGCCTGCCGGGCGCGCTCGCACATCTTTGCGTTCCAATCATTGGAAACGCTGCGGCTCGCCATGAACTATCCAGGCACCTCATGCCTCCGAATCGCGTACCTGTAGTCCGGGGGGGGATACATGTAGTCTGGGGGGTAGCTATAGACCAAGGTCCCCAAACTATTGAGGGACTCAGATATTGGAATATGCAGAAAACCTCCGTGAAACAATCTTCGAAGCTCTGACAACGCCTGTCAACACGCAAACACGCAGCCGTGCATGGCAGAGACGTGAGGAATATATACACAACGAGTGAACAAGCTTTGTGCCACTGTGCGGAGGGGGAGGGTATGGACAACGAGTGAGCAAATTTTGTTCCACCATGCGGAGTGGGACGGGAGAGGCAGGGGGGGGCGTGAAACAGGGGTGGTCCTTACGCCTGCAACCTGCAAGCAGTGCTCCATTGACGCGTGCTCGTCAGCAGGAGTCCTCCACGCGTTCGAATACTCTTCCTCCAGAAGTGCACTGAAGCGTAGCCAAAGTGGCGGCTTTCCCATCATCGCAAGGGTTCATACCTGTGCAGCATTTGCGTCAGGCGTGGCGGAGAAAAGAAGACACAGAACATAAGGGATAAATACCTGGATAGCATTTAAAACCTCTCAGGTTTCACAGGGCACCGCACTAAGTCATACTTGTCACTGTAACGGCACGGGCTGGAAAGCTGCAGTCCTACAACAAAGCACTTGGACAGAGGAGACACAATAGCCAACCCAGAGGCAAAACGCGCGTAGAGTATGTGAGCCACTGGCAGAGTAACAGCTCATGGCACCAGCCTCGCAGTGTACCGTGTACCGCCAAGGTTGCACTTAGAAGAAAGGACGGGGCGAAGAGGAGATATGGAGCAGGAGGGACCCAGAGGCCTGCATGTAGGCTCGACTGCCCGAGGCTCGAGCCTGGCACTGCAGCCGCTCCCGATGGAGCACAGGCCCAAGGAGACACGAATGCAAATCTAGGTAACTATGGCTGCGGTGGCAGCCTGGTGCTCGATAGAGAAGCAGCTAAATGCATAGTGCTCTGGAAGCCTCGGAAAAAAAACAGCAACAAAAAAAAAAAAAAAAAAAAAACGCTGCACAAAGCGAAATCACTTGTCACTGCAGGCGCAACAAAGATCCGAGCACAAAGCAAGGTGAAACGCAAAGGCGAAAGCTAAATGACCATGCCGTGAAAGAGTGGTGCTGCAGAACTTGCAGCCACCGTGCGGAGGAAGGGGGACAGTGGAACTCGGAGAGGTACAGGAGAGAGGAGGGAGGAGCATACGAAGTAACGCGAGGCAGCAGTGGGGGGCCACAGGAGGAGAAGAGGCCGACGCTGGGGAGCAGCCGGCGTTCCAGGCCAAGTCGCGTGTGCCGCCGAACCCCCCTCTGTCAGCGCGCCGCCGGCCTTTTGGGTGCATAATTAAGTGTGGACCCCGAAAGTGATTCCCTAAGGATCCTGGGGGAGGGCGATCTCTCGGGGGCTTTGAGGCTTACTCGGAGCTATTCGTGGGCTTGAACTATTTCATGTTACCTCTCTTGGGAGCCTCTCGGAGGCGTCGCGGAGGCCTCTTGGAAGCCTCTTGGGGCCTCTTGGGGGCCTCTTGGGGCTTCTTGGGGCTTCCTGGGGGCCTCTCGGGGCCCAGGGCTCGAAATGTCCGTTCGGGCCCCTCGTCTGGACCCCTCTGGGGATGTCTTGGAGGCGTCTTGGGCCGTCTTGGGGCCCTCTAGGGGCTTCTTGGGGCTCTCATAGGGGCCTGTCGGGCAGTCTGGGCGTGTTCTTGGAAGCGTCTCGGGCCGCCTTGGAGCGTTGGGAAGCCAAACGAGCGAGAAAGCCAAAATCGTTCAACAGCTTTGGAAACAAAATTAGACTGGCGAAGGACCGAACCATATGCAACTGTGAGTACCGCAGTCGTGACTATCATGTTCGATGGGGCTCCGTATGGGGCCACGGTCCTCGTGAGGGGTGGGCCGAACTGGCCCGAGGCCGCCATGCGAACTTTCCCACAGGGGCCCTCGGTGAAGCTCCCTATGGGGCCACGATCCTCGTGAGGGGTGCGCCGAACTGGCCCCAGGCCGCCATGCGAACTTTCCCATTGGGGCCTTCGGTGAAGCTCCCTATGGGGCCACGGTCCTCGCGAGGAGTGCGCCGAACTGGCCCGAGGCCGCCATGCGAACTTTCCCACAGGGGCCTTCGGTGGAGCTCCCAATGGGGCCACGATCCTCATGAGGGGTGCGCCAAACTGGCCCGAGGCCGCCATGCGAACTTTCCTACTGGGGCCTTCAGTGAAGCTTCTTATGGGGCCACGATCGGGTGGGCTGAACCTTGCGGGCAGGTCGGGAAGGCGGGCCCAGGCGACCAGGTCCAGCAGACGGGTTGCTGAAGCGTGGGTCCTGCAGAATCGCGAAGAAATGCCGAGCGATAGCGCGATTCCCAAGTAAATCACGAGAAAAGCCAAAGCGAGAGCGTGATTCCTGAGCGCCGAGGGCGCATCGTCTGAATAAATTGCAAGGAAGTGCCACACGAGAGCGCGATGCGTACATGAATTGTGAGGAAGTCCCGCGCGAGAGCGCGATGTGGGAATAAATTGCGAAGAAATATCAAGCTGGAGCCGTTGTTGTAAACCGTGGGCCAGGGGCCCAGTTTGAGCCCCGTGACTTCCCCTGACAAAAAACAGGGTGCGAGCCCTGGGGGAAGCACTTCAATTGAAAAACACAACGGTCACCGGAGGGGGGATCAACCATACATATTTTTCAGTACTGAGAGTTCAACAACTCTTACTGGCACGCGCGTCTTGCATTCTGTATACCCCAACCCTCGATTTCCGCCCTCTTCATCTTCGATTGCACCCCCATTTGGGGGGAATATCTTCCTTGTCGGCCAGTGACTGAAGTGCGAGGAACTCTCGAGCGAGAGCGCCGTTCCTGAGTTCGGGGGCCTCTCTGGCCAGGGGCTCCCAGAATACATACGGAGAAATATCGAACGGGAACCCTTGTCGCCGTGTCTGGGCCTCCACCAACTTGCCTGAGTTACGAGATAGTCTCGAGCAAGAGCGCCACTCTTGAGTTCGGGGGCCCCTCTGGCAAGGGCCTTTGCGAATACATCTTGAGGAAGTCTCGAACAAGATCCCTTGTCGTCGTAGTTCGGCCTCCACCTAGTTGACTGAATAACGAGAAACTCTCGATCGAGAGCGCTGTTCCTGAATTCGGGGGCCTTCCTGGCCAGGGGCTCCCGAAGCAAATCGTGATGAATTATCGAGCAGGAGCTCTTGTCGTCGTGGCTGGGCCTCCGCCAACCCGACTGAATTCCGAAGAAGTCTCGAGCGAGAGCGCCGTTCCTGAGTTCGGGAGCCTCTC
The DNA here is from genome assembly GCA_963575745.1 of Prorocentrum cordatum. Lineage (NCBI taxonomy): Eukaryota > Dinophyceae > Prorocentrales > Prorocentraceae > Prorocentrum > Prorocentrum cordatum. The sequence continues at coordinate 218,078 of CAUYUJ010017188.1, read as the reverse complement.
TAGCCAGGACGTCTCGGGGTAAATTGTGAGGAAATATCGAGCGGGAGCCTTTGTCGTTGTAGCCGGGCCTCCAAGAGTCCACATTTACGCTCAAGCCAACGCTCGCGCAGGAGCATCGTTTTCAAAGAAAATGTAGCCGGCGTCGAGGCGAGAGCGCGCGGAACCGCTTCCGGAGATCAACACTAATTAGTACAATAATCATCTTAATCCAATGAAATCAAATAAGCGAGATCTCTAGAAATGAATATCCAATAATTATTTTAAAATTGTTCGCTCTTACCTGCTCGAATGCCAGTCAACACGTATATCCCAAACCCTCGGTACCCGTGCGAGTTGTCTTCGATCGTATCCCCCTTGGGGGTATAGCTTACCTACCTGCCACGTGTAGTTGGCGCAGCCCCTAAAACAGGGGAAGAGAGGACGAATGGAAGGGGGCAGGAGAAGGATGGAGCATTAGAGAGATTAGCGGGAGGAGGGCTAGGACCAGAAAACACGTGGCAGAACCAGACGGGCAGATTGGTCGGGTAAGCCCTGATGGGCGGGTCGGGAAGGCCGGCCCAGGCGACGACGACGCCGACGACGCCGCCGCCGCCGCCGCCGACAACGACGACGACGACGACGACGACGACGACGACGGCGGCGGCGGCGGCGGCGAGCTCGAAGGCACGAGCGCCAGACGAGCGTCCGCGCCTCCGCCCGCTGCTGGGCCTCGGGGGTGGCGCCCAGCAGGCCGAGGTCCGCCTGCCGCGGCCGAGGCTCGCCCGCCGCAGAAAGCTTCGGATCGAGCGTCGTCGTCGTCGTCGTCGGCGTCACCGCTGCTCGTAGCTCGTCGATCGTCGTCGTCTTCGTCGTCCTCGTCGTCGGCGTCGTCGTCGGCGGCGTCGGCGTCGCTCGTCGCTCGTCGCTCGTCACCGTCGCCGTCGCCGTCGCTCGTCGCTCGTCGATCGTCGTCGTCTTCGTCGTCATCAACGTCCTCGTCGTCGTCGTTTTCGTCACCGTCACCGTCGCTGTCGCTCGTCGCTCGTCGCTCGTCGATCGTCGATCGTCGATCCTCGTCGTCGTCGTCGCTCGTCATCGCCGTCTCGTCAACATCGCCATCGTCGATCGCCGAGGATAGAACGCTTTGAGGTTTCAGGGCAAAAACGACATAAACAAGAACTGTCGGAGGTCCACGCGGACGTTTTGGATCGGCACAGCGCCCCTCTCCTGGCTCCCGGATCGCGCCTTCCGAAAGTATATGCTTATTCAGATTGTTGTTCCCCGAATTCCCCCCGCATTTCCTAAGTATTGGGGTTGGTGCTACGCCCTGAAAATTAGCGCATCGCTGCAAAAAGTTCGGATGGTGGCCGAGAAGGCACAACGTGTCGGCTTCGTTCGTCTTCGCTTGTATTTGCATGACCCTGTCAAGCATCACTTCACACTTCGTATGTCGTGGCCGACGCAAGCCGGGTGCGAGACGTGCCTTCTGTATGAACAAGTCCCGACGCCTGAAGCGCGGGAGCCCTCGGCAAAAAACGTTGACCTCTCCCCCAGGGGAACCTCGTGGCGGTGCGGGCGGGGGCGAGAGTTAGGTCGGGCATGTCTTCCTACAGGCGGAGCTTGTAAGGAAAACGGAACAATTGTCAACTGGATACGCAAACATGGCCAGCACTAGTCGAAAGATCCTCCCCCGACTATTTTTGTTGACCATTGTTGAGTATTTCTCCTGTGGACGGCCATGCCCGAATTAACGCGAGAAGCGAAGGGGCGATGGCGCGCGGGGCGAGCGAAGCGCGCGGCGGGCACCAGCCGACGGAGGGCGGCGCGGAGGGACTTGCCCGGCGCCGCGGCCCCAGGGGGCGAGAAGGAGGAACGGCCGCTGAGCATCGTTTCTACGGGGGCCCAGGGACACACAAATGAATAGACACAAATCCACGGATTCCCCATATGTTCCTATGTTTTCTGGGTTCCGTCATCATCCCCACTTCCCGATTTGCCCAATATGTTTTCCGGGGGATCGACGATGAATTGTGTCTTTGCGTTTCTTCTCCTCGTGAGTTCCACCGACCCCCGTGCCCATCTGGCGCGACCTGGGCCCTACTGGCCACGTTGCACCCCTCGGGCGGGGTATCTATATAAAAATATATACATACATACATACATACATGCATACATACATATGTACATACATACATGCATACATGTATACATACACATATACATATACATATACATATACATACACATATACATATACATATACATATACATATACACATACACATACATATGCATATTCATATACAAAGACATATACATATACATATACATATACATGTAATATACATATGCATATGCATATACATATACATATACATATACATATACATATACAGCTACATCTACATCTACATCTACATATACATATACATATGCATATACATATACATATATATATATACATATATGTGTACATATACATATACATATACATCTGCATATACACATAGGTTGGGTGGGTGGGCTCAAAAAGCTCCTCTTTACATTGCCCTCATGTAAGCTCGTACATGCAAGGTTCGGAAATATAGGTTCGGAAATGGTAGATTCGGAATGAAGGATTCGGAAATGCAAGATTCAGAAATGCACTGGTTCAGAAAATACGATGTTCAGACATGCGCTGGCTCAAAAGACCCTAAGTTCAGAAATGCAATGGTTCAGAAATACCGAGGTTCAGATCTCTACGGTTCGAAAATATTACGTTCGGACATGTATGTTGACAAAAAATTGAAGGTAACCATGCAATAGAAGTATACGAAAATCAGACAATGAGCGCATCGCGTGTACGCTTGTAGACACAGCGTATACACAGTGATAGTAAGCCCGTATTATAATGTATACTATGCATACGCTTATGTGTATAATCCGTTGTATACACGATATGATCACGATATTACGGCTATGATTGAAGCACGAACTCAACATAGTTGCCATGAGCGCGAGTGCGACTCCGAGTACGGGATCGCACCAGTGCCAGATTCAGGCACGCAGGCGAGGACAAAAGGGCAGCAAGGGAGGGGAGGGGGCAGGGCAGGGGGAGGAGCACGGAATGAAAGGGGGGGAAGCAGAAAGGAGCGGGCACAAACAGCGCCGCACGGACAGCGCGGCCACGGGTCGGTCGCAGGTCGGTCGCCGCTCGCACGGGGCCCGGCGGGCGGCCCGGCCTACGCGCGAGGCAGCGGCAGGGTCGAGCGGGCCCGGCAGCGGGCTGGGGCAGGGGGCAGCGGGCCTGGCAGCGGGACTGGCCCACGCGTCTGGCCTACGCATCGGGCAGCAGCAGGCTCGCGATGGCCTCCGCGGAGGCCGGGCCCCGACGCGCATCCTTGGGCTTGGCCTGGCGGGCAGCACGCTGAACGCACCGACGTTGATCGATGCGAAACAACTGACGGTGAACACGTTGCCGGCGAGGTCCATGAGGAACGCGCCGGGATACTCGGGAACGCAACGCAACATTAGCAGAGGGGCCAGGAGGGGGATGAAACGGGGGAGATGCGAGATGACGAGGGCGAGGAGGGAAAGGCAATCAATAGAGGGGGGGGGGGGGGCGACGGGGAGAGGACGAAGGGGGGGCGAGGCGGGGGAGGGGGGGGCAATCGATAGGCGAGAGGGCGCGGCGCGGGGGAGGGGGGAAAAGACGGCAAGAGGGCGCGGAAAAAGAAAGACGGTTGGGCTGCTGGGCGCGCGGAGGGAGAGGCGGGGAAGGGCGGGGCAGGACGGCGCAGGAAGAGACGCAACTCAACCTTCGCCCCCCGGGATCACAATATCTCTCTCTCTCTCTCTCTCTCTCTCTCTCTCTCTCTCTCTCTCTCTCTCTCTCTCTCTCTCTCTCTCTCTCTCTCTCTCTCTCTCTCTCTCTCTCTCTCTCTCTCTCTCTCTCTCTCTATCTCTCTCTCTCTCTCTCTCTCTCTCTCTCTCTCTCTCTCTCTCTCTCTTTCTCTATATTTCTCTCTATTTCTCTATATGTCTCTCTCTCTCTCTCTCTCTTTCTCTTTCTCTCCGTCTCTCCATCGCCATCGCCGCGTCGCTACCCCGCCCTCTCCACGCTCTCTCTCTATCTGTCCGGGGCGGCCGAGCGCGGGTCGGGGCGCGCGGCCAGCTGGCGGGGGGGCACCCGGATGCGCAGAGCCTCGAAACCAGTGAGCAACTCTCCTACTTGACCGACCGAGTCTCCTCCGAGCGACGCTCGGGAGGTGGATGATGAGCACGCGGGGAGCCAAAGTATACCTCCACTGCATCAGCGATAATGCAATACGCCCCCCCGCCCCAAGCCCCCCCCTCATCGGACCCCAAAGAATTTATCCACCGCAAGAAGCGATCGGGAAACCGACAATGGGGTCCGAGGACGGGGTGGATGGCGAAAACACGCATTGCCCTTGCTCTCCGCGCGCGGGCAAATGGTTTGCACCGCGCCGTCGCAGCCTCTGCCGACCCTGTCCAGCGACTGCGACACGTCAACGGAGCACAGTTCCTGGATCGGCTGCTCTTCCCTACGCCCCGCTCACAAAGGGAGCAGGGAAGGAGGGGGCGCTGGGGCGGAGGAGACCAAGGAAGACATGGAGAAGGATCACGACAGATCCTTCTCCTGATTATTCTTCTCGCGCAGACTCTCAGTCTGCAGGTTAAAGAGCATAACCTCCTGCTCGCGCCTCGACAGGCCCTGGGGCCGCGCGTCGTTATCGAGGGCCGCGCCAGGCTTCCTGTGCTGCAGCGGGCAAGGCACATAGAGAAATCATGCGAAGATCTGCCGGGGTTGGAACTATCCGAGCATGCCAAGATGTCGGAAACTACTCAAGATGCCGAGACCCATCCACTGACCATGGCTATGGCTATGGATATGAGCACATGAAGCTACGAATGCTAAAATAGTTCCTCGAGCGGCTAGGGTGCCGGCAGCTACCCAAGATGCCTGCGCCTACCCTCGACACTGGGATATATCCTAGATGCGGGTCTATTCCGGGTGCTTGGAGCTGCCCCAGGTTCCTGGGAGCATCGAAGATGCTGGGGCTACAATGGCAAGCAACGGGGGCAATCCAAAATAGAGCTCTCACAGAGCAGGTAACAAAGTGGAGGAGGAACTGGGAGGAGAACAACATGGGGCGACGGAAGGAGGGAGGCAGCAAAACCGGCTGCCAGGACAGAGGCGGGGCGCGGGAAGAAGCAAGAACAAGCGCTGATCGAAAAGGGCCCTTCCACGACAAGCTTGCCGCCTTGAAATGTTTCTCGTAATCCGCTGGCCACTTCGCGCCGGCGCTCTTGCTGCCACTCGCTGCCCCCGACTTGACCTTGCGCGACTGGATCCTCCCCTGGGCCTTCTCCGTGTCTTCGACCAGGATCGGGCTGCCCTCCGGAAGGGTGCAGCTAGTTAAGCCGATGGCTTCCGACTAAAGGCCCGAGGCGATGGCCAGCGCCCAGCCCGCGATGCGCTGGCCTCCTGCTTCGCCCAAGCCCCAGCTGTCGTTGTGCCCAGCCAGTGATCTCGATATCGGATAGCATTATATAGGCCAGGTTATGCTTGAGGGCCTACAGGCCACACCGGAGTCGAAATCCATGGCCAAGAACACTCCGGCTCCAAAGAATACGGAACTGGGGGGAGGGGGAAGGGAGATTTTCCCTGCCCTTGACCAACCTGGACTGCGCGGCAGTCGCGGTGCCCCGAAGGGCCCGCGCATCCAGCAAGCCGCTAGGGTGGCCCAGTTGCGAGGAAAGCCAGGCAGGCTGGAGGACAGGCCTGCCTTACCCATCGAGCCCAGCCCAATCCGACCGTGACCCAAATCCACATCAGGGCAGGCTGGAAGAACTAACCCCGCGTGGGCGAGCACGCCCTATACCCTATACCCTATACCGTAGCCTATAGCGCATACCCTATACCTATAAGCCTATAATCAAGCTGAGGACGGGGGCAAAGGAAGAGTAAGACAAGGAGCAAGAGGGGGAACGCACGGGATGCATTTCCACTGGGCTCCCTGCGCGACGCTGGGGGCTCTTGAAGTTGGCGCTGGTCAGCGTCGCCTGACCGATGCTGCATCCCCTCCCGATGAAGCTCTCGCACATGAACTCGGCGTTGAAACTCTCCATGCACTCCGCTCGCCCACGTTCTCCGCAATGACTGCGCGGGGGGGCGCGGACACGATGAACGACATGAGCCCAGAAAATGCTTTCCCCGAGCTGCCCAATTCCTGAGCGCGAGACGATCGGATTGCTCCGGCCCCCGCCTCTTGACCGCCCGGGCGCAGCGGCCGCGCCCCAGGCGCCGTAGAAAAGAAAACGGAAGATCAACGGCGACATCAAACCGCAAGGCTTTCTTCGAGACGTCGCCCGAGCCCGCGGAACTGGCTCGACATCATGCCCATATCCTTGCACAAAAAACCTGGATGATATCATTATGATTCAGATTCTTAATCTTTCGATCTCGGAAAGTCTGAGGAGGTGGAAGGTGAGCAGCGCTGGCGGCTACATCTACAGGGGGCACGACGAGAAGGGATCGGAACTCAGCAAAAAAATAAATCCGAAGAAGAAGCGCGAATAATTATATATGTGTATATATAACTACTTCGGGCCGCAAATAGGGCACAGTCCGATTGGTGCCCAATATCAAAGAGAAGGAGAGCACGACGCCAACCATGTCGCCCCTCTCTGAAACGGCGCACTGTCCTTCGCGAACATTTATTTATACGCACGCTTACGAAGGCCCATCGCACCTTCGAAGATACAGGGGCGAGGCAAAGAACGCGTCATTTCGCTCGAACTCTGCTGAGCCATCTGCTTGGACAGGACGCCGGCAATGAATTCGCGCTTCTTGGCTTTAACTTCGCAGGAGAACCCAAGCCGTGGAGTGGCATTCACATGCTTCTTCACCAGCATACGAACTGCCTCAGCACTGCCAGTCCCAGAGCACGCAGAGCTGATCGCGAAGCCCCGGCCAAGAGCACCCCGCAGTCGATCCCGCTGTGCGTGCGAAAGAAACATGTTTCTCAGTCCCTCAGCCAGCGCGAAGAAACATCACTCTCTGCTCCCGCTATCCGAAATATGTTGCAATGTATGCGCGTATGTTTGCATGCTAGCTACAGGCGCCTTGCATGTTAAACAACGCGCAGCAGTCGCTGGCGCGCGCGCGCTGCAACCATGGAGAACGCACCGCGCCCGCTGCAGCGGAGGAGGAAGAGGGGCGGATGCAACGAGGATGACAACAGAGAACAGGAGAGGAGGCAAGGGGGCGAGGAAGCTGAATAGAGCGCGACGGATACTGGGGGGCGTGGAACGGCGAGGAACAGGGGCAAACCAGGATCGAGATAAGCTATAAGCTACAGGTTTATAGTGTGTACATGAGACATATAATATCATGTACGCACACATATATATAGTATAATCTACTTTATCTGTGCACACACTTAAATATCAGTACACACATACATATAATATATATATATATAATGTGCACATGCACGTGCACCGACGCAGCCCCAGCCCACGCGAGGTCATGGCAACGCCGAAAAGGACGCCTCTCGGCCTCTTGCCGCGGATCCCTAAGCACTATCTATTAGTATATCGCCCACCCCCTTTCGACCTCAGCAAGGCGGGTCTGAATGTAGCCAAGGAGTGGGCCCCTGTTCGATGGCCCCCGCCCCCGTGGCCCCCTGGCGCAAAAATCAGCCACCGCAAACACCATGGCCATGGCCCATGGCCTATGGGCTGAGGCCATGACTTGCTTAATGCATGGCTATAGGCTATAGGCCACAGGCTATAGACTATAGGTTATGGGCTATAGGCTAGCTACAGGACTGCCATGCGTCAAGCAAAACAGCGCCTTCTGCTACAACGCCGTTGAAAGCATCTACATTTGCCAAATCTGGAAGATGCTGCTGAAATCAAACATCGGCTCAACACCGAAAAAAACAATGTCGCGCGCGGGAGTGGCCACGCGCGGCGCCGTCAGCCGCGGACGCACTGGCGCCCAACGCGCGGCGCCCCGCGCGCTGGTGCCCCTGGCGCTGCGGTTTTACATTCTAGGGCTAGCGCGCCGTTGCGCGATGTAGAAACCGCGCGCGTCGCGCGCCATGGCGTTCGCGCCAGGATGCGCGGGGGGGGGGGGGGGCCCCCCACTCCACGGGGCGCGCTCGCTGGCATCGCCGTTTCGCGAACGCGCCAAGGCTGGCAAAGCCGCTGGGCCACGCGACTTGCGACGCGCGGCGCAGGGGCAGGGGGGATCGGGGGGGGGGGGGCGGGCGAGGGCGGAGGAGGGGGGGGGGCTGGGCGGAGGGGCGATCGCGGGGAAAAGGGAAGGGGGCCAGGGGGGGGCGGGCGGTCGAAGGGCAGAGGAACGCAGACGCAGCGCTGATGAAAATTGGAATGCAAGGTCGCGAAGGGGGAATTAAAACATTGAGCGAATTGAAAGGGAACTGGGGTGGAACAATCAAAATGCGGAGCGCGCAAGGCGCGCGCCCCGCCTCGCTGGTCACGCAGCAGCGCCGCTGCCCACGTCGTCGGGAAGGCCATCCGCCAGGCGGCGCGCAGCGCGGCAGATCAGAAACGCGACGGTTCAGAAACGCACTGGCTCAGGAAGTCCGAAGTTCAAAAATCCAAAGCCGCGTCGGCCTGTCCGCGCTGCACTGCGCCCGCTGCGGGCCGCGCGCGGCGGACTGTCAGGCCCGCCTCGGGCCGGCCGCGCCTTGCGCGCCCGCGGTGGGCAGCGGGCGCAACGCGTCGCAGCGCCGCGCCGCGGCGCCCCCGGCCGCCCGCTGCCCCGAGCGAGCCCTCCAGCTCCCGCCCCCTGGCGCAGATCCCAACTGCGAGCAACCTCTGCGCCGCTGCCCAACCCGTCCAACGCTGCGCCCTCCGCCCGACCAATCATGAATGATGCGCGATCCGTGTCAGGCGGGTTCCCCTGCTGGAATTGCCCCTCTCGCTTCTCCCCTGCCCACGCGGCGCGGGCGACTGGCCCGCGCGGCCGCCCCCCCCCCAGGCGGGAAGGCTGCGCTGGCCCCGAACTTGTCGCCGCACGCCGGCCAGTCTGGAGACCATCGCAGACAAATAAGCACGACGCATGGCATGGGCAACCACGCAAGATCAGGGAGTTCAGACATGTCACAATCCACAGCGCACGCGCGCCCCTGCCGCCCGCGCCCCTCAGGGGCGGCGCCGCGCGCGCACGCGCCTTGCACTCGGCGAACGCCCCTCGCCCGGACCCGTCGACAACTCTTCGCCCGCCGCGGCGGGCCCCCCTTGTGTCGCCAGGCTCCTGGCCACATGCTCCTCGAGCAAACTCCCTCGCGACAATCCCGAACGCGCTTCCATCCCCCGGGAGATGATTCGCGGATCCGGTGGAAGCGATCGCGATGTCCTTGCGCGCGCGCGAACGTGGCGCCGCGAATGGAAACTTCCTGCAACGACCTTGCGGAGCCAGAGGCGATGTGGTTGCGCCGACTTGCGCCAAGCCAGACAGCGGTGACTACCGCCCCTGAGGCTCTTCAAGGACATGCCGCGGCGCCCCCGCATGCCGCGGCCGCGGCGGGCTGCCAAACCAGCGCCGCGCAGAATGCGCCACCGCCCTGGAGGAGTCGGCGGCATCCTCATTCCCGCGCGCGCGCATTTTCAGAGCCGCGACTCACTTGAGTTCCGCGAGCGCGGGCGCGATAAAAAACGGGAAGCGACAGGTGGAAGGCCGACGCGCCGCGCGCGCGTGCGATGAGATTGCAGAAGCCGCGCAGCGACGCTAAGACAACACCAAAAACCAATGGCAACATGCCCCCCCCATCTTTGCGCTTCCCTTTCACCGCGACGCGAGCGCAGCCGGCCCACCCCAGCGCGCCGCGCATGGCAGCCGCGAGCACTTTAGCGGGGACGAGAGAGGGAAAGAGAGTGAGAGAGAGAGAGAGAGAGAACATATATATATATATATATATATATGTAGAGAGAGGGAAACATATAAAGAGAAAGAGACAATGTCGGGGGGGCGAAAAGCCCCCCCCCCCTTCAGCAGGGCAGTTGTCACACCATGGCGTCAGCTGCAGATAGAAGATGCGCGACGTTGCTTCGACAGCGGGCGGCGAGCGATTGGTCCGTCTCGAGATTGCGATGCCGACGACGGCGCCGCTGGGCGGCTCGACGATGGAAACGGTTTTTGGTATTGGACCAGTCAAAGAAATGGAAGAACATTGATGCGTTCGGCTTTGGACAAGAAGCTTTTGTCGGTAGATGCGCAAACATTAGAAAGGGGTTTGCCTAGTGGTCGACGCCCCCAGCCCCCCTACCCATCGGGCAAACATCATCAGTTGATAATGCGTTGGAACCGCACATGTACACCATGCGCCACCCATGCTGCCAGTAGAAAATTCAAGCGAGACCAGTTTCGTAGCATCGTGATTCTTAAAACCCACCCTATACACGCTAGCGCGCGTTTGCTGCGTCCACCAAGCGCCTACTACGTCGCGCATGTTGGACGCCATTGGCAATTTGGCTTGAGCCTGCAACCCTATGGCACCGCTTGTCTCTGCTACTACCCGCGAGCCTGCCTAGCCTTACTGGCCGCGCTGCTGCGTTGGCGCCGACGCGCCAGTGCACTTAGTTCATGTATAAACCACATTGCAAGTTGCAAATACTATATATATTTACATATTCTACCGTATACCGCAGTGCAGTGGCATGTGCTATATACCCTATAGTACACACAACTTCTACTAAGCACGCAGCATTAAATATCCATGTGGCACTGAGGATGCGCAGCGCAGGTTACGCGCTGCTGAGACATACGAGGGGCTAGTCGGCGCTGCTATTATATGCGGTGCGAGGGCGAACTGCGCAGCGCGAGGCATGTCGCGTAGGTGCGCGGCACGCTCTGCGCGGAGAAAACCATGGCATGTAAGATATCTGGGGGGGAGCTATGTGGCGCATGCGAGGTGAAAGCTACGCGGTGCAATATGTGTAAGAAGAAATACGGCTGAGCGTCCCTGGCGCAAGCTATGCAGCCGCCATGCCCACGGGTCGTCTACGGGCAGGCACCAGGTAACATTTCGGCCGACCCATCCATGGAGCACAAGTAAGAAACCATGAGTACAAGCACTGCTTCTGGAACGTACCCATACCATACCATGCGCTACCTGCCATAAGCCGCACGCCACGCGCACATGTCACACACCCGCATTGAGTGCCGGACTGCATCTTGCCAGTTGCACGCGCTGAATGGCCCCCCCCGTCCTCCATCCATCATCCCTCTTCCAACTCCCTGATCCAATGCATCCACCCTACAACTCGAGACTCATCTCCCCCTCCATCGCCTCCCCCAGACTCCCCCCCCTCCGACTTCAAATTGATGGCGGCAACCCTTGGCTAATGACTCGATGGACGATCCGAAGAACTCGTGGATCTTGCACACCTGCGCGAAATAGCCCCCGGCTCGCCAGCTGGCCTGCCAGACGAGGGAAGAGAGCGCGCTGGAAGGGGGGGAGAGGGGAGAGGGAGCGGCCGCCACCGTCGAGCAGTCTCGCAGTTCTCGCGATAAAATGCCCGCGGGCGAGCACCCCTGACCCAAGCGAGCGAAAGCAGCGAGGCATGCGCAGAGTCAGGCTGCAGCGACTTTTTCGACGGACATGTGAAGAGACTGCCAGAGAAAGGCGAGGGAGGCTCGAAGGCCCAGATGGGCGCGCGCCAACCTAAGCCGCGGGAAGAGTAAGGAGGGGAGGGAGCGGGAAAATGACGCAGACGGGGCCAAGATGCGAAATGCCCAGCCACGCACGCCAGAGGGGCCCCATGGAATGAAATCCGCACCCTGCGTCAAACAAACGAATTAAGTAATACTTGCACTGTGCTTGTAACCTGTGACATGTAACCTGACATCACGCCTGCAACCTGCAACCCCTGTACTTGGCAAAGCTGAGACAGGTTCGAAAGCACGAGCGCTGCCCCCGCAAAGGATGCGACGCGGAAAATTACCCAGCAACGCAGAAATCCTAAAGATGAACAAGCAACGCAAGGCCACCGCGAGTGTCGGAACCGCGACAATTCGAAGCATTGCCTGCAGGGGTGCGAAAATGAACAGCAACTGCAAGTCTGGGTGAGATGCCAACCAACGCTGGAGAAACAAACGGGGGCGACCCACGACGAGCAGGCGGGGGGGATCTTGCCAGACCTACATGCGCCGAACACGCTAGCACGGAGCGTTAAGCACCGGGAAGAGCTGCGACTGAATCGGAAGTGAGCGCGGGCAGGCGGCGCCCGCCCAAGGACGGGCGAACGGGGGCGACCCGCGACGAGAGGGCGGATGGGGGGCCAGGCACGGCAGAAACCTTTACATGAGCAAGGGCTAAGCAATTGTCTCAGGCGCCTCTGGAAATACTAGAGGGTAGGCCTTGGAACGGCGAGCGAACCAGTCGGCCCAGAGAGCCTACTCGTCAGGCAGCGCCTGCTTTATCCAACAGGACCTGCACGCGAAGCCTCTACCAATCTTGCAGAGGCGGCCCCCGCGCCAACGACCGTCGCGAGTAGCGCGACTGCATGGGGCGCACGTCGGGGGCTTGATAGGCAAGCACGCAACGCCATGAAATCCACCCCTGCTGGCGCGCATCACAGGCAAGACCTGTGACTGGCACGGCACGTTGGCGGGCTGACGCAAGATATGTCGCCCTGCCAAGCCTCGACCCTGCCCTTCTGAAGCCGCGATGGAGGCAACCCTTCTGCACTCGAGTGGACGGACAAGGGCGGCCGCTCTTCAGCCGGGAGGGGCCCGTTGCCAAGAGCCCCCTCATAAGTTAGACCCGCACCGCAGAACGAGCAGCCTGATAGGCAAGAAGCTTTGATCTGCCCGAACTCTGACTGCGCGAACGAGAGTGCAGGGCGGGCGAACGCGGCGGACAGAGCGATCGAGAACGAGATCTAGGGCGGAGAAGCATGGCCCTTCAGGCTGCGAAGCTTGGCGACGAAGCTCGGCGGAGCAGCGTCGTCGATCCCTCCGCGGCTCCTACGGGGAGAGCGGGAACGCGACTCATTGGCGAGCGCGAGCTCGACCAGGCTTGCTCACGCGGGGAGGGCGGGGGCTTGAGTAGGAGGGCGACCAGGATTCCTGGCCTGCGCGAGGCCTGCTGGGGGCCTTCGCAAGAGCCTCACCCGACGCGGCGCTCCTCGAAGCTGTGAAACATGCCCGGCGGTCAAGGCGGCGAGGGCCATCTGGCCCCAGGGCCATCTGGCCCCGGCGGCCTGCTGACCCCCTGACCTTCTGAGCTCGCAATCGAACTTGCGGTTTTGACCGTGCATCCCGGAGCAGGAGGTGCGACGCAAGTTCACGGGCGTCGGCCAACTGGTCTGAGCCAGTTGGCAGTCGGCCAGCGCTGCAACTGCATCTGTTACATACATACGGGCAGAGCGGGCGCTCGTCCAGCGCCCTCGAGAAGGTGTCTTTTCCAAAAAGCCCTGAGAAAGAAAATATGCTGTGGCCCCTCTTGTGGAATGAATAGAGGCTGACCTTTTGTTCACTGAGGCCCAACGCAGCGACGGCCCGTTGCAACAGCCGGCCGAACTCGCCGCGGGCTATATCAAGAATAACTTCCTTGGACTCGAGCGGGGCGACGCGCTGGGCCAGCAGGCGCACGGCGGTCGCCGACCGCGCCACGGCCAACTCAGCGTGATTACCCCGCTGGCCGGTCTTGGCCCCTTGGGGCGCGATTATCGTTGTCGCGCGCTCGGGGGGGGGCCTTCACATCCTTCCTTCGAGGCTCAGCATCTCGCCTGACCTGAGGAAGCACGAATGCCCAGCCATCAGGAGCGCGGCGGTGCAGCCATGGCCCCATCAGCGAAAGGCGCTGGCGATGGCCCCCGCGCAAGGTGGCGAGAGCGGGGCAGCCTGCACTTTGGGCCCCAGTTTCAACCATGCTTTTGGAGCTTCCAGCTAAGCTTCAACCTTCCGCCCAGGCAGGGTGAGAAAAAAAACAAACAAACAAACAAACAAACAAACAAAAAGAACGGCTGCCAGAACATTGTTGACTTCGAGCGGCGATCCGCCCGAGCCATATACGTGCTCCACGTACTCGGCGACGCCTGCGTCCACCTCCTGGCCGAGTTTGGGGCGCTTGCCGGGCGAAGTCGAACCCCCCGCGCGGCCGGCCCCCTCCGCGAGCGGGCCCTGCAGCAGCCATCGAATCAGCGGCTTGGGACGTCGGCCGGGTTGTCATCCGCGTCGACGCAGGCATACATCGGGCATCCTCCAAAGGCAAGGAGGCATCCCGCGCGGCCTCGCATCGAGCCCCAGAGCCGCCTCGCACTGCCCCGGCCCTTCGCGAGGATGCTGGCGGCAACCTGGAGTCCAGCAGGTGGAGGGCTGAGAGCGGAACCGCGCAGCTGTCCGCGACCTCCACTTGATGGCGTTGTCGGCGGCGCCAACCTCGAGCTCGTCGACGCGGCCCCCCTCGCCCCTGGGGTAGCCGAGCCCAGCGGACAACGTCCACAAGCTGGCTGAAGCCACGACTGAGCCCAGGCCTTAGCACGGAACAGAGCTGGTAGGTCCAATCGGACGCCTGATCCTCTTCGGCTGGCAACTCGAAGATACTTGAACACGAGCGGCTGTTCGAGATCCTGGCCTTGCACTTCCGTCGCCTTGAAGCGGGGCGCCCGGCACCAGGCGCCCGGGGCAATCCCAGTCTGCGGGAACGGCAGGATCGGAGGCACGTCTTGGAGAGCCCCCCGCGCCAGGAGCTGCGCGAGGACGTGCGACGCGACTTGGGCGGAGGAGGAGTTGCCGACGAGTGATGACCTGACGATCTCTGTTTCGCGGCTTGGAACGGACCCCCCAGCCCACGCTGGAAACTCGGAGGGCGCCACGTGCATCTTTACCCTGAAGTACCCCACCTCCTCGACAAGGTCGATGACGCCTGCGCGCGGCCGGAGAGTCCACGACAGCCAGTACAACCTCGGCCTTCTGACCAGGCCCAAGTCCATCGCCTCGATCGCGTACGGCTCGACGCGAAGCTGCTGCGAGAACACAACGAGATCTTCGGTGCACATGCCCGCGTCGCTCTCGACGAGCCAATGGGCCCGCTTCGCCCCGAACCCCTGCTCAACCGCCCCGATGGCCCGCGGCAGCTCAAAGAACAGGCTGCGCCCGCTGCCCGCGAGCCCCTGCCCAGCAGCGCAGAGCCCCTTGAGGTCGGCGCGCGGGGGCCCGACGGTGACGATAGCCAGGCTTGCCGCCCCGCTAACCAAGCGGCCCAGCTGGGCCAGGGCCTCCGAGCTGACCTTGGCGAAGTCCTCCAGCCTGATGACTCCCGGCCAGCGCTGCCGCACGCAGCGCTTTGCGGCCGTGTCAATCTCCGACGATACGTACATCATGACGCGGCACGGGCACCTCGACAGAGCGACCATAGCCGCGCCAACTCCACCAAATAGGTCAAACAGCGCGACCGCCGGCAAGGAGACGCCCTCGCGCACCAGCTCGGGGGGGATCCCGGGCACCATGGCGCCACGCCGCGTAAAGGCGAGTCCGTCCTCATCAGCCGGCTGAGCAGCCACCCGCGCGCTGTGCTGCGTGGGCCCCGTGGAGTAGCACAAGCCGCCGCCGTCCTTGCTCGCGTCGGCGGCCAGCACCACCGCGTCGAGCGTGGCCCGCAGGTGCGCGAAGGCTGTCGGCAGCAAGCAGACGGCTGAGAGCAGCTCGGCGCGGGCCCCGAGCGGCAACTTGAACGGCACGAGGAGGGCCTTCCCCGCGGTCGCCGTCGCGGCCCGGAGCTCAGGAATGACCGAAATCTAGTTCAACGTGGCGAACAGCGGGCGACGGAACTCAAAGGCCCGAGCCAGTCGCCCCAGCACCATGAGGCACACCTGGGGGGTCACCCACTTCTGCTCCATAAGCCAAAAGGTCGCGCGCCCGACGTCGAGCAAGTGCTCAATGGTTACCCCCACTCGACCTGCCGTGCCGACAACGAGCGCCCCCATGCGCACCAACCGCCTCTCCCTGCAGGCCGCCTTCTTCTCATCCCACGGGACGCCAGCCTTGCTGTAGGCCGCTCGCTGCCTGAGCTGGTACTCCCTGATCGCGTGCTCGATCATCGCCGCGACGCTCCCCGGCGCGATCTCGGGAGTGTCGGAGTCGTCGAGGTAGCACCGCACCCAGGCTTGCTGCAGCTTCTTGGGGACGAGCGGGAGCGGCCGATCTCGCCTCCACTCACAAGACTCGGCGAAGTGGGCGCTGCACGGCCCGTCGCCGATCCCCCGCCGCCGATGAGGGCGTCGAAGGAGTCTGACCGCAGAAAGCCACCCCATGGGGGCGACGGCGACAGCCATCCGGGCCCACCTGATGTCTGGCATGCCCCCACGCGCGCCGGGAACCTGCTTGCGCACGGCCACGAACCCTCGCAGCTGGGCCGGCAGCGGATCCAAGTGAACAACGCCCGACTGATCGTCCGAGGGCCACAAGAGCGCCCCCCCCTCCCCAAGGACAATCCCAGTCCAAGAGGAGCTCGGCGAAAAGGCCGTCGAGGTCGGTCTCGGCGATCCGCTGATAGGCTTTCTGCGGCACCATGTTGATGATCAGCCTGGTGACCCTCGAGAAGCCCTTCGCGGGGGCCCCCTTCTTGACGACGGCGAATGCCCCCGCCGGCACTGGGGCCCCGTCGACGCAGAAGAGGGCCTCCTCCTCTATGGGCTCAAAGATTCCCACGCGCACGAAGTGCTTGCAGATGCTGTGCCACTCCTCGTCGCTCTGCACCTGCACCGAGGCCTTCGGGACCTCCTGCGGCCACTCGCCCCAAGGATTGAGCAGGATCGGCGGGTCCAGTAGCCACACCTGCACGCACGGCGCAGCTAGGTCGATCGCCTCGACGGACCCCGCGAGGCCAGCCGCGGGCAGCCCAGGCAGAAGCACGCCCAGCACCAAAGGCCAGCTCCTCGCGACCTCCTGGCCGTTGTAGGCGAGCGCCTTCGCCCCCACGACACGGCCCCAGTCGAGGTCCTCGAGCGGGCCGAGAGAGCCCCTTGCAGAAGTAGGCCGCCGCCCTCCGACGACGACCCACTCGATGCCCCCACAGCAACCGTTGAACGCCAGCTCGCTGTCTTGGTCGAGCGCCTTGCCGCCCCTGAACATCTTCCCGGCCACCTGGAAGGACCC
This sequence comes from Prorocentrum cordatum, assembly GCA_963575745.1. NCBI lineage: Eukaryota > Dinophyceae > Prorocentrales > Prorocentraceae > Prorocentrum > Prorocentrum cordatum. The sequence continues at coordinate 200,959 of CAUYUJ010017188.1, read as the reverse complement.
CTGCTCTGGCAAGGGCAGCGGGATGAGGTCTCGACGACGCGCTACCCGCGGATCTGGCTGAGCCGAACCAGCGCGGCGGAGAAAGGACCCGATCTCACCTGGGTCACGGCGGCAGGCGTCGACTGCGGCGATCACAACCTCAACTCGGGCCCTACAGCGGCCGACGGCGCCTGGCGCATCGATGGGCTGCCGAACTGCTTCCCCTCGGCCAAGGCCTGCTTCATGAGCTTGCCCAGCCTGGAGCCGTTGGCCTTCCTCGTCTCGTTCCCGCGCCGAGGGTGCTGCGCTTTCAAGTCCCAGTACCTTGGCTCCGATTCTGGGCGGGGCTGGCCCGCCTCCCCCGCCAGCGCCACGCGCCGCCCCGGGCCCGCGCGCGCGCCAGGCGGCGGGCGAGCCGACGGCGCCAGGGGCGGCAGCGCTGCCTGCCCGCCCGAGCGACCTCGCCCGCCCCGCCCGTGGCCGCGCCGGGGGCCCGGCCCCCACTGCAGCCGCTGGCACGTGCCGAACTGGGCTCGGTGAGCGCCCCGGCCCTGGCGCTGCCAGCCCAGTCGGGGGACGCGGGAGCCCCGCTCACTGTGGTGCACGGCTGGCCCCCGCTGCGGCCTGCAGGAGGGTTCGCCCCCTCGGGCGCCCGCTCATGGCCGAGTCCCCAGAAAGAGGAAGCCCCGCCCCTCTTCTGCTGCAGCCTCGCCAGGAGCCCCTCTCGCTTGAGCTCGGCGCGGGCGACCTGCCGCGTCGCCGTCTCCTCTGAGCGCGACGCGGCGCAAGGCCCCGCGTCGACCGGGACCAAGGCCAGCCACTGAGCGACATGCCAACCTTCGTCCTTGATCGCCAGGGTGCGGGCCCTGAACTCCCGCATGACAACGTCGAGCGCCTGGACCGTCTGGCCCTCGAGGGCTAGGTCGAGCACGCGCGCCAAAGTCCTGAGCAGACGGGCCCCGGCTGTGCCGATCGTCTTCGGCGCATGCTCGAGGAAGAACACCGCGTCGAAGAAGGCGGAGCAGCATGCCGGGAGCTCTCCCGCGGGCCCCCTTTTCAGCAAACTGCTTCCTCAGCTGCTCCAAGCCGTTCCTCAGCAGCAACCCTGGCTTCCTGGCGGCCAGCTCTGTGAAGTGGTGGCGACGGACCTTCGTCGCCCTGGAGTCGGCGTCCATCTCGTGCTCCTCGCCCGCAACCGTCTCCCCGTCGGACTCCAGGCCGCCAGGGTAGATCCCACGCCCCAGCAGTCGGTCGCACAACTGCCGCTCGAACGAGCCCCACGAGCCCCGCTCGCGGGCGGGGCGCCCCCCGGCGGTTCGCTCGGCGGCGCGCGCAGCCAACGCCTCTTGGGCGCCCTGGCCGCCGCGCGCCGCGGGGGCCCCGGCAAGCTGCCTCCCTGCTCCGACGCCCCCGCGATCGCGCAGCCGCTGCGCCGTCCTGTCACCGCTGCCCGAGCCCTTCTTGAGCCCCTGCATGGCCTCGTCCAACGGGTCGACCGCACCACCAGCCTGGCCGCACCCGGCGCTCCTCGAGCGCAGCCGATCCTCGGCCCGGGCGTCGCGGCGGGCCGCCACCAGCGCGGCCCGCGGCAGCTCTGGAGGCGGCGGCGGCGACAGGCGCCGCGGCGGCTCCGCCTGCGGCCCACCAGCATCGTCCTCCTCGGACGCGAAGGTCTCGACCACGTCGCCGATGCACAGGTCGTCGACCGGCGGCGGGGACGCAGCACCTGGCCGCCGCGCAGGCCTGGGGAAGGCGGCCCGCGGCCAGGCCTCCCCCCCGGGAGCAGCTGCTCTCCCGCGGATTGCGGCCTCGTCGTCGGGCAGCCGCTGGCACCCCCAGCTGCGCAGCAGGGTTTCCGCCTTCTCCCCGGTGATCGACCGCACGAGGTTGACGTGCTCCACCAACCAGCCTTCGGGGGCGGTGACCGTGCACGTCCTCGCCGCCACCGAGCACACGTGGAGCCAGGTGTGCTCGGCGCACGCCCCGTTCGTCCCGCGGGAGCGGGCATACCATTCGAAGTACGCATCCGACGCACCCAGGCTCTCGAACTCGAAGAGCAGTCCGCCGTCGTCCAAGGTCGGAGGGGACACAACACAAAAGACCTCCGAGCCCTGCGAGAACCAATCCGAGTCCAGCATTCCGTCCTGGAGGAGACCGCCCGGCTCCAGCACCAGGCCGTGCAAGCCCTCGGGCTTCAGCTCGGAGTTGACCCATCGCCCGCCTGGGCGCAGGGCAGCAGGCGCGGCGGCACCCTCCAAGCGCTCACGCGCAGCTCATCGCGAGCTGGTGCCTGAGGAGCGCAGGCCAGGCACCAGCGGAGGGCCGCGCCACACAGCGACCAGCGGCCTCGGGGCCGCCGCCAGCCGCGCCGCAACGAGGACCTCTCGCCGGAGGTCCCCCCCCCAACAGCCCCGGAGGGGCCTACGCCAAGACAACTACGGAGTCCACGGACGGCTGGCCGTTTCATGGGGCGTTCCCTGGGGGCATAAACCGCTCGGGGAGATGTCATATATATATATATATATATATATACTAGAACCACGCGCGCGCTTCGCGCGCTTAGGTTCTAGCTAGGAGGCGAGCTTGAGTCAACGAAAGTCGCAGGGAAGGGGGCAGGGGGAAGAAGGCCAGAGAGCGCTGAAGGATACAAATACTGGAACCCTCTTGTGATTTTGTGGGGGGCCTCGTCCGGCCGCTCGCTGGGAGTTTGACGTAGCTTCTCGGGAGCCTCTGAACCTGTCGGGGGCCTCCTGGAAGCAGGTTCGAAGCATTTTGGGGGCCGATTTGGGGCTTCTCGGGGCCTCCTTTGGGCCTCTTGGGGGTCTCCTGGGGCCTCTTGAGGGGCCTCCTTGGGGCCTCCTGGCGGCCTCTTGGGGCGGAAGGCTCGAGCTTGCGGTTCGTGGTCCCCCTCTGGGCCCCCTCTTGGGCCCGTCTTGGGGCCCTCTTGGGCCATCTTGGGCGCCTCTTGGGCCGTCTTGGGGCCCTCTTGGGCTGTCCTGGGGCCCTCTTGGAAGCTTCTTGGGCCGTCTTGGGGCGGTCTTGGAGGCCTCTTGGGCCGTCTTGGACGCGGTGAAAGCCCAAGATGCGAACATGCGAAAAATATACGTTTTCCCATAGGAATGACACGATTTTTGTTTCTTGGACCTCTCTTGGGGTGCCTCTCGGAACGTCTTGGGCTGATTTTGGAAGCCTTTTGGCGCCTCTGGGCGGCGTTTTGGCGCCTCCTGGGATATGTTGGGCCGGAAGCTCGGAATTCGAGAGTGGCTTTCTCCTTCTGGGACCCCTCTCGAAGTCGTCTTGGGGTTCTCTTGGGCCGTCTTGGGGCCGTCCTGAGCCACTCGTGCGCAGCCTTGGAGCGCTCCCGGAGGCCTCCTAGGCCGTCTTGGAGGCCTCTTGGGCCGTCTTGGACGCGGTGAAAGCCCAAGATGCGAACATGCGAAAAATATACGTTTTCCCATAGGAATGGCACGATTTTTGTTTCTTGGACCTCTCTTGGGGTGCCTCTCGGAACGTCTTGGGGTGCTTTTGGGAGCCTTTTGGCGCCTCTTGGCGGCATTTTGGCGCCTCCTGGAGCCTCTTGGGCCGGAAGCTCGGAATTCGAGGTTGGCTTTCTCCGTCTGGGACCCCTCTCGAACTCGTCTTGGGGCTCTCTTCGGCCGTCTTGGGGCCGTCCTGGGCCACTCGTGCGCAGCCTTGGAGCGCTCCCGGAGGCCTCGTAGACCGTCTTGGGCGCCTCTTGGGCCGTCTTGGACGCGGTGAAAGCCCAAGAGGCGAACATGCGAAAAATATACGTTTTCCCATAGGAATGGCACGATTTTTGCTTCTTGGGCCTCTCTTGGGCTGCCTCTCGGAGCGTCTTGGAGGCTTCTGGGACCTTCTTGGTGTCATGACAGGCGTCTTGGAAGGCATCTGGAGCCATCGGAGCGCGTTCCGAAGCCGCCTGCGAACGATCTTGGACGGCGTCCGGCGGTCCGACGAGCCTCCGGGCCCCCCGGGGCCCACATTTGTGGTCGGGGTCCCGGCCCCGGGCCCCCGGACCCGGTGCGCCGTTATATGTGTAGATATATAGTATGTAATCGTCGTCGTACCATTGTTACTATTATTGAGTTTTCCTCCTGTAGAGGGACATGCCCGACTGAAGACTACGGAGGCTCCCCCCCTTCCCCCGCAGCCCCCATTCCCCTCCAGTGCCCCCGTCCCATCGACTCCTCCCCTGCCCTCCGCTCCCCCATGCCGCCTCTCCCGCGCTCGCCCTCCCCCTCTGCCCCCACCCTGCCACACTCGCTCTCCCCGCTTCCCTGCCCACCCCTCCTCTCCCTCTCCCCATCCCCCGCCCCTCCCCTGCCTGCGGTCCTCTCTGACCATGTTACCTCCTCCGCCCCTCTCCCCCTCCCCCCTCCCGCCTCTCCCCATCCACGATGTCGGGCCCCGCGCGAAGATCAGGGAGGGGGGCGTCTCTGTGATTCTCAGCCTCGGGAGAGCCACTCTGGAGCTCAGTCTTCCAGCTTCGGCACTGGGGCGCTGGCGAAGAAGAAGAGGCCGAGCACTATGGCGGCGCCTCCGATCGCGTGGCCTGGGGTCAGCCCCTGGTGGAGGACGAGCCAGGACATCAGCGCCGCGGCCACGGGCTGCAGCGTCTGGAAGCTGGTCACGGTGGCGGGAGAGCTCTCGCGGGTGGCCCACGCAAGCACCGTGTAGTTGTATGCCGTGGTCAGGAACACCGAGAACAGCAGGGCGAACAGCGCCCCGCCGCTGTCCCCCAGCCGCCACGCGAGGGGGTCGAAGGCGGCGGTGCACAGGGCGCCGAGCAGCAGCACCACGGCGGCCACGAAGAACGCCGCGGACGCGACCAGGGCCGGCGGGTAGAGGTGGACGACGGCCTTCTGGAGGACCACGTAGAGGCCGCCGCCGCAGACGTTCAGCATCAGGCACGGGAGGCCGCGGAGGTAGTCTCCGTCCACGGCGCGGCCGATGTCGTGGCCCTCCCCGTGGCGGGCGCCCATGACGACCACCACGACGGCGCCCCCGCTGGCGAGCGTGATGCCCACCGCCCGGAACACAGTGAGCGTCTCGATCCCCAGAAGGGCCGAGGCCACGCTGGCGACGATGGGCAGCAGGGGCTGGAAGACGGAGACGGTCAGCGCCGGCAGCCGCTCGAGCGCCAGCAGGTTCCCGCCGATGTTCGGCGGCGCGTCCAGGGGGGAGGTGGGAGCCCAGACATCTGGCCGCCCCGATGTTTCCAATGCGTGGGCCCTAGAGATCTGGACCACTGCCCTGGGACCAGCACTTGATCCTGAGTCGCTTTCTGACGGCCCCGAGGCCCGGCGAGGGCCCCCAGAGGCCGCAAACGGCCAACAACCAGGCGCCCCGATTTGTTTCGGAGCGTCGGATCTCTGGGAGGGGGCAGGCCTCCTCACAGGGCGGCGGGGCTCCTCAGAAGCCCTGCGGCCCTCCGGGGGGCCCTCTGTGGCTGGGGAGGGCTCGGTGCAGGCCCAGGCCCTGCCGAGCCCTCCGAGGAGGCCCCGCCCTCTCCGAGACTGCCCCCCCCGCCCCCCGGGCGCGCCGCCGAGATGTTGCACGACATCAGGAGTCCCAGCAGCACGACTCGGGGCCGGTGCTCGGCGGCGATGGCGCCCAGGCCCCGGCTCGCAGTCGACGGCTCCGCGCCGCTCTTGCCAGCCCAGCCGAGCAGCTGGTTCCCCCACAGCATCACCTGCTGAATACACAACACACACTCAAGCCTCCTCCTCCTCCTCCTCTTCCTCCTCGGCCTCCTCTCCTCCTCCTCCTCCTCCTCCTCCTCCTCCTCCTCCTCCTCCTCCTCCTCCTCCTTCTCATCATCATCCTCCTCCTCCAGCTGGCCGAGGAATGGGGAATGGCAGGGCGATGATGGCGCTGTAGGTATTAGTGCGAGTTTTCGGACCCCAGGGGGGCTCCCGTTCGGGCGGGGACCCCCCTTCGACAACACGCACCCATAGCACCCATGGAAGTCCCCCCCGCGAAATCGATGGGTCGCAAAGGTATGGGTGCTAGTCGTCAGCTCATGAAGCTCCCCCACAGCATCGCCAGGGCGCCCCCGAAGCAGCGGTAGGTGGCGAGCACCAGCGGGTTGACGCCCTGCCCCGCCAGCGCCGCCTTTGCGATCAGCGCCCAGCAGCCGTACACGAAGGCCACCGAGGTCAGCGCCGCTGGCAAGACCCAGGCAATCACGGTCATGCGCTTGTCGGCGGCCAACGAGGGGGGAAGTGATAAGGAGAAGACCTTCCCAGAAGGCGGCGGGACTGTTTAGAAGCCCTCGCGCCCTCTGAGAAGTTTTTCGGGGAAGGCTCAGAAACTTCTCTGAAGTCGGGAGGGCTCCGAACCTTCTGGGAAGGCCTTCTCTTTCTCACTTCCGCCCCCCTCACTCGCCGCCGAGCTTGGCCTCGCCAGCACTGCACATGTCGTCTTCCTGGACGGGCGCATATCTTGTGGCAGACATGTGTGCACGGGGCGGTCGCGGCTCGGGCCACGGTAGAACGAAGAGGAGGGCGGGAGGGTAAAGGGAGGACGAGGTCGAGTAGCACCCGCTGCCAGCTACGTTCCAGGTGTCCGCGCCCCGCGAGCCTGCAACCGAAAAGCGAAACGGAAGCGCCAGAGCCCCAATCCCCGTTCAGGAACGGACGCAGAGAGCAGACTAGGGGACCAGTCAGTCGGACAGAACTGAAGGTGTTGGACTGGTCCAAGCGCAGCTCGACAAGAGATGCGTCGTCACAGCCCGAAGCCCTCCGTAAACTTCAGCCTGCAGACGAGCCCTGAGCAGTCAACCAAAGACTACCCACAGGGGACCGAAGGCCACAGCCAATCGCGCGGACAGCCTGGAGAGGCCACGGGCCACAGGGCACCAGCAGCCACACAGACAGACCACTTGCACCGACGGGCGCCCGAAGCGAGAGCCCGTCTGCACCAATGGACCACAGCACTGTTGAGCGCCACCCTAAACACGGTGAACCACGAATGGCCACGGGCAACCGATCGCAAGTCCGCATGCGCTGGGGGGTCACGGGCCGCGGGCCATGGGCGATCGCCCTCACTCTTGAAGGCCACCCCGCATGCAGGGACCCATGAATGGCCTCGGACAACCGAATCGGGAGTCCACAGTCCACTTGCACCGAGGGTGGCCACCGGGCACGGGCCACGAGCAACCGAAGTGAAGGTGCAGTTGCATCAAAGGGCCACGACGACTTGACGGCCACTCCGCATACCGCGTCCGGCGTTGGTTCCTGACACCGCGGGAATCGTTCATCCTTGACCAATTGGCCGTTTATGAAACGTCAGATCGCTCAACATCCGCTCAACATCGACCGAACCTGGGTCGCCAGCGGCGTCCAACGTGGAACGCCCGCGGCGGGGCCGCCGCCGAGTCGGCATGGCGCGAACCTACCGTGCGAGGGGCCACGAACGGCCACAGTGCACAGGCAGCCGAACGCAAAGCCAAGCCGCCTCGACAAGCCAAGAGCATGCACGGGCCACCAAAGGGACGACCAACTTGCGCCGAGGGGCCACTCATGGCTGCGGGCAACGGGCCACGGGCATCCGAGTGGACAGCCCACGTGCATCGAGGGGCCGCATCGAGTGGCCAGGAAGGCCAACAGGCATTGCACGCTTTCAAAAGCCTCTACAAATCTGACGGGCCACGAAGGCTCATGGGCTGCATGCAACTGGGTCGGAAAAACCCAGGGACCACAAGCCACGGGAAAGCGGATGAGCTCTAGCCAACCTCTCACAGAAGAGGGGCCACAACTGGTCGCGGGCCTTGTGCGGGCAACCACATCAGCAGAACACTTCAGGCGAGAGGCCACGAAAAAGCTGTGCCATGGGCAACTGAATTCGCCATCCGCTTTCGCCGATGGCCCACTGGCCGCGGGCCACCAGCACCCGAACCTCACGAGACCTCTGGGCATAGGTGGTTCAAGCAGCTTCATCTTCCACCCTCATTGTTGCCGTTCGTGGAGGGGTGTACCCCTCCCCCTACCCCAACGGGTCAGCGTTGGCCCTGGATGGCTCCACGATAGCCCCCGATGGCTGAATACGGCTTGAAATCCGCCGACCCTTCGGCGTGTGGAAGACGCTGTCGTCGTCGTCGTCGTCGTTGTCGTCGTCTTCGGCCCCAGGGAAATTCAATGACAAGGAAATTGAGGAACGTCGTAGATTAACCGAAAAAACCCTTCACTTTGATCCCCTCCCCTTCCGGGGGGGGAGGGGGGGGGGGGGGGGGGGGGAGGGAGAAGGGATACCGCCCCCCTGGGGTCCCGGGCGGGGGGTCCCAGGGGGGTCGCCAGCGGGGGTCCCGGGGGAGGTCCCGCCTTCAGGGTCGGCGGCACCGGCCGTAAGGCGCTCGCAATATACAGCCAGATCGCCCAAGATGGCTCATGATACCCTCCAGCAGGCGTCCAAGGTCCACAACTGCCCCAAGACGGCTCAAGTGTCCACGGCGCGTCCCAAGGACACCCGTGAAGCAGCAAAAATCCTCCAAAATACATGCATATGGCGTTCCAATGGTGATTACCGTCTGGCTGGTTTGCATCCGACTGGCTCCTGAAGTATCAAGATGGCCCCAAGATCGCCCAAGAGAACCACACGGTGGGCCCAGAAGCGCCCCATGATGGCCACACAGGCCCCACGAGCACCTCAAGAGGGACAGACAAAGCTCCGTGAGGTTCCCAGACCGTCGTAAGGTCCGCGAAGGCATTTCTGCTTGATCCTGGGTCTGCTCAGGATGATCTCGAGATTCGGTTCGACGGCTGCGCCCCTCGATGTTCCACTGCATGTCCCAACGCTTCCCTCATGAAGGCGAAACGCCTAACAATCGTTTCTGGAAGGGCTGGGGATGGACACGCGAAGCGTCAACGACTGAAAAACCCAATGCACCTAGGGGCCACAATGAGCCGTGTGCCACGGGCAACTCAATTCACACTCCCATTGCAGCAAGGAGCCACCTGGCAAAAGAACCTGGACCGATAGCCCGAATGCACTCATGGGTCACAAAGATATTGAAAGTGAAACCCACTCCATACCACACCGTATACACAGGGCGCATTTCCAGTGTGCTCATGTCTAGTGCATTCATCTCTCGTTGCTGCGTTTCCCCCTGTCGAGCATGCCGCACGCACGGTGCACACCCACCTATGCGATGTTGGGATTATCGAGGGGTGCGCTGTCGTCGTATGTGCCGAAAGATGATTACCAACCAAACCACCCCAACCCAACCCGAAGAACCGAATCTTGCCCGAATTTCGGGTTGGGGGGGCATGGGTTCCATATGATTTGTCAGTGTTCCCCGACCCCCCCCCCACTGGAAATGGAGGGCAAATCGAGGCCTTCGGGTTGGGTTGGGGTGGTTTGGTGGGCGGTGAAAAAAAAACAGATATTGTTTCAGGCTGTTGGTGGCGGGGACCTCCCTTGCAGTCGTGTTGCCGGATAGAGCGGCCTGGTGCTGCCATGATCATTCGTAGCATCTGCTTTTGCATATGCCGAGACCTCCCTTCCAGCTCAGCACTGAGTGTCCAAACCTCGAGGCGAAACGCCGCGGTGGGGGTAAAGCAACAATGGAACAGTGAGAACCTACCCGGAAGTGAGCAAGTGCTTGAAGTAAGTTCTTGCCAGAGAGAGTGGAATGTCCCCAGGCTGCAGAACTGCGGTTCTCGATCTAGGTTGCGCGCAGGTCGCTGAGTTGTAGCTCGGCATGGTGGCGAAATGAAGCAAGATGGAGCAACGCAGCACCATGAGGCAAGCATGAGGCCCCTGAAGTTGTCTCGTAACACTTGCAGCCGAACACGCGTGAAATCGAGGAGCGAGACAACGCGAGGATGACGAGCAAGGGCATCATCTCGTGGTCCATCTATTCGTAGGTATGTACATTCCCCAATCAGAGTTTGCCTCTGTAGGGGTCCTAGCGGAGTCATGTGGTTAGGTTAGGTTTACCGCCGATTTTCGCCGCACGCCCGGGTGCCCGGGTGCCCGGGGGTGCCCGGGTGTCCGGGTGGCCGGGTGCCTGGGTGCCCGGGTGCCCGGGTGCCCGGGTGCCCGGGTGCCCGCGTGCCCGGGCGCCTGGGTGCCAAGGGTGCCCGGGTGCCCAGGTGCCCGGTAGCTCGAAAAGCCATATAGCCCGATAGCCCTGTAGCCCTAAAGCCCTATAGCCCTATAGCCCTATAGCCCTACAGCCCCATAACCCTCTAGCCCAATAGCCCTATAGCCCTATGGCCCTGTAGCCCTGTAGCCCTATAGCCCCATAGCCTTCTAGCCCTGTAGCCTTATAGCCCCATAGCCCCATAGCCCTAAAAACATTATGAATGGGTTTTTCTCCGGCATCATGTTATGGTTGTACTTGTCTACAAACATTTTCGTGTATACATATTCCTATGTATAAGGCCGGGGACCCCGGACGGACCCCGGACGGAGCCCACACACACACACACACACCGAATGACACCGAATGAGTTTCGGCCTTCCCCGAAATTTTCGGGCGGTCCCAGAGGCGCCCCAGACGGCCCGAGATACTCCCAAGAGGGGTCCACGAGCGCTCCAAGACAGCCCAAGAGCGCCCTAAGAGACCCCAAGACCGCCCAAGACCGTCCAAGGGGGCCCCGAGACGCCCCAAGGGGCCTCCACGAGGCTTCCCAAGAGGGCCCCAAGAGGGCCCCAAGAGGGAAATGCCATTGATTTTTGTATGGTTTCAGAGGTTGTTCTGGTTCTCCCTCTTTCGGGCCCACATCAGCCCGAACCGGCCTAAGAGGCTCCAAAGATCGCCCCAAGATATCCCAAGAGGCCCCCCGAAGAGCCCGAAAACGACCCAAGAAAGTCCCAAGACAGCCCAAGAGGGCTCCAAGACGGGCCCAAGAGAGCCCCAAGAGCGCCCACTGAGGCACCCAAGAGGGCCCCAGAACGCCGCCAGGAGAGTCCCACGACGGCCAAAGGCCTCCAAGACGCCCCAAGACGGCCCAAAAAGGCCCCGAGACAACCCACGAGAACCCCAACAGAGCCCTAAAAGGGATCCAAAAGGCCCCAAGAAGACTCCCAAGAAGCCCCAAAACGCTACATCACACCAGGGCTCCCAACACTGAGTTTCAATGGCACCCCCAGAAGCCTTCCAAAATCTCTTTTCCTTCATCCTTCTTTTCCCCGTCTCCCTCCTTTTTCTTCCCGTTATCCTCCTGTTCCTTCTCCTTCTCTGTATACTCTCTGCTCCTCCTCCTCTCAGCCTCCTCCTCCTCCTCCTCTCTCCTCCTCCTCTCCTCCTCCTCCTCCTCCTCCTCCTCCTCCTCCTCCTCCTCCTCCTCCTCTCCCTCCTCCCTCCTCCTCCTCCTCCTCCTCCTCCTCCTCCTCCTCCTCCTCCTCTTCCTCCTCCTCCTCCTCCTCCTCTCAGGGAAGGAAATGTTAGGGAATGTAAGACATTCTCAGATCGACAACCACGAAGACGGCAACAAGGCGTTATCGCTTCCTTTAACTATGTACATATCTGTCTTCCCGCCTGCTTGCTAAACTTGAAGGACCATGGTAGTCTGGCCACTTTCGCCTGAGACCCTCGCACCTTTGAGTTGCGAGATGCCCGGAGCAGCTGGTCAGGCCACTACCGCTTGAGATACGCATGTGTCTGCGCACACATAGTTACACAGACCATGTCCATATACATGTACATACCCATACATACGTATATTTAGATGTACACATGTATTATGTTTCCATAGGCGCATGTGCGTGCGCATGTACGTACGCACGCACACCGCTAACGTGCGAAACTCTAAAGGACCAAGGTGCATGGCGCGCAGCGCCAATCCAGTCTTGTATATATATATATATACACATATATACACTAGAACCATCGCGCGCGCTTCGCGCGCGCTCAAGTTCTAGCTAGGATGATCGTCATCGTCATCATCGCCATGATCATCACCATCATATCTGGCGTCATCGTCAGCGGCATCGTCATCATCACCATGACCATCACCATCATCACAATCGTCACCATCACCACCATCAGCAGCAACATCGTCATCACCATCGTCATCATCGCCATCGTCGTCATCATCGTCAATATCGTCACCTGAATTATCAACATAATCATCCTCATCATCGCCATCGTCATCATTATCGTCGTCGTCGTGATCGTAGTCATCGTTATCGTCATCATCTTCATCATCCGCCCACTCCTGCATCACAAGCACCATAAACAGCATCGCCACCATTATTATCAGCATCGGCGTTATCATCCTGACCATCAGCAGCATCATCATAATGATCGTCAGCATCACCATCCTCAACGGCATCACCGTCATCGTCATCATGATCGTCAGCATCACCACCATCATCATCATCATCACCATCACTCACATCACGATCACAATCATCAACATCATCATCAGCATCATCATTTCCACTGTCAACATCATCATCATAATCTTCTTCCTCATCATCATCATCATCATCATCATCATCATCATCATCATCATCATCATCATCATCATCATCATCATCATCATCATCATCATCATCATCATTATCATCATCATCATCATCATCGTCGTCGTCAACTTCATAATAGTCGTCATCATCGTCATCATTTTCGTCACCGTCGTCTCCGAAGCTCCCCCGCCGAACTCGAGGATATCTCCGCAGCGTCTTGCATGCCGCGTGAGCAGTATTGGGGATTTAGGTTGCGGGCCTGAGACCGCCCTGCATAATCATCATTGTCATTATCACCAGCGTCTGGAAGCCTTGCGGGGCCCTTTCGGCGCCTTTTGGAGGCCTCTTGGAGCTTCCTGGGGGCCTCTCGAGGCCTCTTGCGGACTCCTGGGGGCCTCTTGGGAGCTTCTGGTGGGCGAGGGCTCGAAACGTCAGTTCGTGTTCCCCATCCGGGGCTCCTCTTGGAATGTTCTGGGAGCTCTTTTGGGCCGTCTTGGAAGCTTCCTTGGCCGTCTTGGGGCCCTCTTGGGCTGTCTCGGTGGTCTCTTGGGGGCCTCTGGGCTCGTCTTGAGGCGATCTTTCGGGCCTCGTGGGCCGCCTTGGAGCGTCTGGAAGCCGAACTGGGGAGAACGCCAAAACCCTTCAAAACCCACTAAAAATCAGTGACACTTTCCTATTGGGCCCCTCCCAAGAGTGCTGTCGGAGACCTGCTGGGACGCTTTGGCAGCTTTCTAACCGTCTTGGAGTGCTCCCGGGCCGCTTCGGACCTCTCTTGGGCTGTCCTGAGGGCGTCCTGGAGCCATTTTAGAAGGTCCTGGGAGCGTCTTGGCGTCTCCGGCGGGGGTGTGACCACAGCCACTGGGCAAAGTGAGGCCCACCCCTGGTCCAGGACTCCCTCCCCATTTCTATATATGTATATATATACACATACATACATACATACATACATACATACATACATGCATGCATGCATGCATGCATGCATGCATGCATGCATGCATGCATGCATACATACATACATACATACATACATACATACATACATACATACATACATCCATACATACATACACACATACATATATACATATATATATATATACACACACTAGAACCATCGCGCGCGCTTCGCGCGCGCTCAGGTTCTAGCCCAGGCCGGGGGGGCGCTGGACGATCTTCTTGGACAACGCTATCAAGCACAGGCGCGTGACGGCATCTGAGGAGCTTCTGGGGCGTTCCGCATGCTTCGTCAACTGGCTGTTGGAGGCACCTCTTGGGTGCTTCTTGGGGGGGCGTCTGAGGGTCCCTTGGGGGCATCGGCTCTGCAATCTGAAGTCGTCATTGGCCGTCTTGGCTGCGCGGAGGCCCGACTTGAGGCCACCTGCGGCCAGATTGAGGCAATCCGGAAGCCTCCCAGGGGCCTCCTGGAAGCAGTTTTGACGCATCGAGGGCACTCTTGGGCTATTTCAAAACCTCTTGGACGTCTCCTAGGGGCCTTTTGGGCCCTCGGGAAGCTTTTGGGGTCCTCGTCGGACCACTTGGGGGCCTCTTGCGACCTTGGGCCTATCCTGGGCGTCCTGGAGCGGTTTTTCGGCGACTCGGGGCCCGCTTGGGCCGTCTTGGGGGGCCTTTGGAGGCCCTCCTGGACTATTTTGGACCTCCCCGGCCGACCCGTCCTCCCATGGGGGATCGGAGGCGGCGGCCTCCGAGGCCCAGGACGCGGAAACCCGGTAAAAACACATGGAAAATGAGCCCCGGTGCCCCCATGGAGCTCGGCAGCTGTTTTCGGGCCCCGGGCCTGCCCCCCCGGCGCGGCCTCGCCGAAGGGAGGAGGCCGGAGCACCGGACCCACGGCCCCGGGAGGAGCCTCCGAAAGTCGAAGGGCGACAAGAACATCGGCGGGAGGCGAGCCGAGAAGTCGAAGGGGCGAGCGCAGTCCCGAGGGGCGACAGGGGCGGGGGCGGCGTCGACGACGACGACGACGACGCCGACGACGGCGACGGCGCCGACGACGGAGAATTCTCTCTGGGATCCGAGGGCCTCTGCGCTGGCCCGGAGCGGGAGGTGCCACCGCAGGAAGGCCACGGCGCGCATGGCGTCGAGGAGGCCGTTTTCTTGGACCGGCGGCGGCGGCGGTCCGAAGTGCGGCTCGTCTGCACCGTGCGTTGTGAGGTTCCTCGGGGCTGTTTGGGAGCCTCTTGAAGCCTCGTTTGGGCCTCCTGAGTGCCTCTTGGGGGTCTCCTGGGGCCTCTTGGGGCCCCTTTGGGGCCTCCCGGGGCCCGGTGGAGGCGGGAGGTTCGAATTTCCGGTTCGCGGTTCCCCTCTTGGGGCCCTCTGGGGGCCGTCTTGGGCCTCTCTTCGCCCGTCTTGGGCGCGTCTAGGGCCGCCTTGGGGCCCTCCAGAGCCGTCTTGAGGCCCTCTTGGAGGCCTCTTGGGCCGTCTTAGGGCGTCCGCGGGGGGCCTTTGAGCCGTCGTGGAGCGTCGGTAAGCTGAAAAGGCGGGAAAGACAAATGTGTCCAAAACCATCGTAAAATTAACAAATTTGGCCTCTTGGGGCCCTCTGGGGGGGCCTCTTGGAAGCCTCTTGGAGCGTCTTGGGGGCCTCTTTGGCCGTCTTGGGCTTATCTTGGGCATTTGGGGGCCCTCTTGGCGCCCTCCTGGGCCTCTTGGAGCCTGCTGGGCCTGCCGTGGAGCGCTCTTGGGGCACTCTTGGGCCGCCTGGGCTGCTCCAGGGAGGCTCCAGCTCCCCCCCCCGTCCCGCCATGGGGGGTGGAGGCACCTGTCCTGGGGCCCCCGGCCTCGCCCCCAGGGATATATATATATATATATATATTATATATATAATATATATATATGTGTGTGTGTGTGTGTACATATATAGAAACATACGTAAAACATGTAGGATTGTGCACACAGGAGAAGGACAATCTATAGAAACATACGTACGTCGTCCAAGGCGCCCCGGAAGGCGCAGACTACTCCTCCAAGGCGCGGAATCGTGTCCCCGGACCGCCTTCCGGGAACATGATGGGGACGACCTCCTGAGGGCCTCCAGTGGGCCTCTTGGGGGCCTCTCGCAGGCCTGTTGGGCTCTCCAGGAGGCGTCCTGGGGCGCGCTCAGGGCCATTTTTGAGCATCTTGGGGGCCTCTGGGGGCCTCCAGGGAGGCTCTTGGGGGCCTCTTTGGGGCCTCTTGGGGCCTCGCGGGGCCCTCTTGGGTACCGCTGGGCTCGCTTTGGCAGTCTTGAAGCCCTGTCGGGGCTCTCCTGGAACCGTCTTGGGCGGCTCCTGGGCCATCTTGGGGCTCTCCTGGGCCGTCTTGGGACGATTTCAGGGGTCTCCTGGGCCGTCTTGGGGCGGTCTTGGGGGCCTCTTCGGCCGTCTTGGAGCGGTTTTGGGAGACTCTTGGACGGCCTTGGAGCGTCGGAGCCCCGAAAAAGCGAGAAGGCCAAAAACCTCGGAAAAAAAAATAAAAATCAACGATTTTGGCTTGTCGGGGCTCTCTGGGGAGGCCTCTTGGGATGCCTTCGGGGCCTCATGGAGCTCTCTTGGAACGTCTTCGGGCCTTCCTGGCCATTCCTGAGGCTATCTATGCGCGTCTTGGAGCGCTCGCGGGCCGTCTTGGGCGGTCTCGAACTGTTCCTGGTGGTCCCAGGGGCCCTCCGGGACGCTTCGGACGCTCCCGGGGGCGCCCTGCACCCCCCATGGAGATTACAGGCAGCGCCCCGGACTGCCCCCGGGCCCTACTCCGATATATATATATATATATATATATATATATATAGATATAGATAGATAGATAGATAGATAGATAGATAGATAGATAGATAGATAGGTAGATAGATAGATAGATAGATAGATAGATATATTCTAGACAGATTCAAACGTGTTGATTACCGCGCGGCGAACAGCAACTGCACTGATAAAAGCGGAGGCGGACGGGGAGACAAAGAGAACGAGCAGAATGCCGAGGAGCCACGAACCGCAGCACCCAGGCCAGGGAGCGGTCCGACACGCCGTGCTGCGAGGCCGACTGCGCCACCCCGACCCAGAGAGAAGGAACAGAAGCTGCGGAGGGGAGGCGACGCCGCGGGAGAGGACCGCCCCCCCCCCCCGCCAGGCCCGAGAGGAGGAGGAGCAGCTCCGGGAGCAGCAGCAGGAGGCGGAGGCGTCGGCGCACGCGCGTCCTCCAGGCTGTCCCAGCGCGCCGCGCCGCCGCGCACGAGGAGGCCGGTGTCCGCCTGCGAGCTGGCTCTCTGCGGGGGGGAAGGAGACACGGGAAGGATTTCTTTTTTCCCACCGTAAACAACGACGACGCTATGATTCAAAGGCGAAGCGGATCACCGCAGCAGGGCTGCGCCACCACGTGCAATTGAGGAACGGCGTCAGGGCAGCTAGCGCGGGACACCACTGAGGCACGGGAAGGATTACGGGACGGGGTGGACGTGATGCTGGCCATGGTGGAGGCGCGCTCTCTTTGCCACCACCGCGCGGCCCCTTCGTGTGCGACGAGGCAGGCGGGCGGTAGCCCGCCAACACTGGCTGGCGCTGCGAGCTTTGTCTGCGCGGCTCGCCCGTGAAAAGAGGAAGGGGCCCTCGGAAGCAGCCAGGGGGGGCGGGGGGGGGGGCAGAGCGAGGGAGGGGGGGGGGCCTGCAACTGCCTCCTCCCTCCTCCTCCTCCTCCTCCCTCCTCCCTGCTCCTCCTCCACTCTTCTTCCTCATAGCTAGTTTCTCCCTGTCGCACCCCGAGGCCATTTTTTAGGGCGGGCCGGGCGTTTCGCATGAGAGGTCCTCACCATTTGTGACCCTAAAGCATACAAATTGGCAACAGCTTCACGGATTGAATGCGGCTCCTTTTCAAAAATATGGCTCTCGCCTTAGCGCCGCGCACATTCTGTTTTCTAAACTTGCAAGAGCTTCACGGGTTGAATGCGGTTCCTTATCAAAATGTGACTCTCGCCTTAGCGCCGCGTACAGTGGTTTTTTAATTTGCTGGAGTTTCGCGGATTCCCATGATCAGCGTACCAGATATAGTGTTGTGGAAAAGCAAAGCTATGAGGGTGCAACAGTTATATTGATTCGCGGTGTTGAAATCCCAGGAATGGCCTCTTGGTGCGATTCCGGATCGTCAAGACGCAACAGTCCAGTTGATCCGTTGCGTTGGAATCCCGAGAACAATGTTTTGGCACGCTTCAGGGTCTCCAAACTGTTGCCTTCCAACGAGGCAGTTCCCTCAGTGGAAATGAACCCGTGTAGAGGCCAATAAAGAAGGAGCTTGGAGGGAGAGTTTATCCAAACATCATTGATGACTCTTGGGTTTACACTGGTCCTCATCCTCCTCCTCCTCCTCCTCCTCCTCCTCCTCCTCCTCCTCCTCCTCCTCGTCTTCCTCCTAACTCCCACGATCCAGCTTGCGCCCAAAGGGGCATTCGGACTTAATCTTGCACTTGGCCATGACGGATTGTCCTATGTGGGACTAGGTCCACGCGCTCTGTGCCAATGTAGGCAGAGATGTGTGGACTGCAACGGCGGCGTCACTGGGAAGCCCCCCAGCCCTTGCCATCGTTTTGCCCAAACTGATTGCCCCGACCTTGAGTGTCAACCACGATGGGCGGGTGCCATGCCCGTGCCCTCCAGGGTGTTGCCACCAGAAAGCTGGGCCCACTACAAGGGGTTCAGACGATCCAAAGCCATACCACTTCAAGCCCTCCTTCATCATCGACCTCGTCCTCCCTCCTCCTTCATTTTTCCTCCCTCCTTTCCCTCCTCCCTCCTCCCTGCCATTCGGCCGTAGCTACACCGAGGGCTCCTCCTCCTCCTCCTCCTCCTCCTCCTCCTTCTCCTCCTCCTCCTCCTTCTCCTCCTCCTCCTCCTCCTCCTCCTCCACATCATCATCATCATCATCATCATCATCATCATCATCATCATCATCAGCATCAGCATCATCATCATCATCATCATCATCATCATCAGCATCATCATCATCATCATCATCATCATCATCATCATCATCATCAGCATCCTCAGAATCCATCTCCACATTATTATTTGTATTCTTATTTTAATTATTAATATTAGTAGTATTATTAGTACTATTAGGACTATTATTATTATTCCTCCTCCGCCTCCTCCTCCGCCTCCTCCTCCTCCTTCTACTCCTCCTCCTCCTCCCCATGCTCCTCCTCCGCCTCCTCCTCCGCCTCCTCCTCTTATTCTTCTTCCTCCTCCTCCTCCTTCTCCTCCTCCTCAATGCCCCCATTGCGCAAAAGAACGCCTGAGAGGGGGCGTTGCTTGCCCCCTTGCTTTCTGACTATCATTGGTCACTCATCGTGCTATCCTCGAGCGAGCTGCGGCGAGTGGCGGCTCAAGCCCGGCGGACACTGGCTCACTCCAGCGCCAGCTCCGCGCCGGGGGGCGGCGAGCTTCTTGCTCATTGCCCCTGCGTCTGCGATCGCCGCGCCCTTCTTGCCGGTCTTCGTGCTCTCCTCCTCCTCCTCCTCTCTTCGGCGCCCCGAGGGGGCTCTGGACCTCGGCCGGCCGCCTGGTAAGCGTTCTCTCTTTTTTGGCGTTCCGACGTTGGGCGGAAGGGGGGGGGGGAGGGGGGGGGTCTGGCTCCGGACCTCTGCTCAATGCAACTGTTTGCGACAGTGCGCCCTGCGGGGGGAACTCCACCTGCTTGAAGCAGGCGCCAAAAACAGCCAAGATCTACTCCAAGGGAAGGGGAGGGAGGGGCAGCGAGGGCCCGCGCCGATCGGCAAAACAATGAATACAAAACGATCACCTGGAGGCTGCTCGTACGGACTTGCTTTCTCTAACGCAGCCCTCAACATGTTTCGGTGCAGGCCCTGTCGCTCGCGCGCGTGCCGTTCGCGGCACGAGCCAAGTGGAAAAAGATCGCGGAGCAGATCCGCAACCCCAATCGAGAGGGGTGAGGGCCGATGCTGCACTGTGGAGGCTGCTCGGACAGGTGCTCGGCTGGGCAAGCGCGGGGAGGTCTCTCGGCGGAGCTGTAAGGTCGACTGCGCGTGCGAAAAGTCGCGCCGCGCCCTCGGCCGTACCCGATAGAATAGGTCGGTGCAGCCCCCCTGCGAAGGAGCGGGGAGGAGCGGCGCAGAGGAGAAGGAGGAGCGGGGGGGGGAGGCCAGATCTGCCAGGCCTTGCTCCAGGGGCGTCGCAAGAAGCGAGGGAGCGGGGAGGAGAGAGCGACCGAGAGAGAGGGCGAGAGAGAGCCAGAGAGGGGGAGAGAGGGGAGCGAATGACAGAGATGGGACGCCTGGGAAGATAGAGACGAGGGTAAGGACGAGGAAAGGGGTACACATGAGCGACCCTCCCCCTCTCATCACCTCTTCTCCCCTCCCCTCGCCCGAACTACTTGCACCACACACCCCGCCTCTCGGAGCCCTACGTCCAACGCCTCCTCGCCCCCCTGTTGTCCCATCTCCTCCCTCCGACCTTGCAGGCGCGAGGGGGCACGTGAGCCAGTGTCGCCAGGAACCGCTGGAGAACCAACACATCGCATTGGCGTCGCGAAGCGCGCTGCTAAGGTGGCTCTCAGACCGGAGAGCTGCTCATCCAGCGCTGAAGAAAGACTCGGGAGCGGTGCGGGCCCCGAGGCAGAGTCAAAGAACTCCAGCTCACCTGACATTACGAGGCGCACCATCCTAAAGCTTCGACGCGCACGTGAGGCACTGAAGATCAGCAGGGGCGTGGCATAGAATGGAGACTCAGGAACGCGACAACTTTGAAAAGAGTGGAAGCGATGGGGAGCCGAGGAAACGATGCTGGCGGAGGGCGTCCTCGAGAGCCAACAGGACAGCGCTGGCACACACCACAAGGCCCACGCAGAGGTTGAAGGCCTCACGCGCCGTCTCCCGCTCCCTCGCTCGCACGCTCATTCTCTGCTTTGGCGGACAGGAGACTGGCGCTGCATATCATGACAAGCTCCCTCGCTGACTGCTCTGACGGAGAGGCAGTTGGTGCTGCACCTCATGGCAACCTTCCCCTCTGCCTCCTCCTACAGCTGGAAGGAAAAATATACGGCCACATGTATACCTAGCTTTAGGTCGGGCCTGTCCCCCTGCAGGGGGATTTTGGACGAAAAATACAAATATTCAAAAAATACTCAAAAGATGCCCAAATATATTCAAAAATAGTCCCCATACTATGTTTTGACTATGTTTGAATCTTCCCCCTGTAGAGGGACAGGCCCGACTTAAACCTAGCTCTAGCTCAGAAGCTGAACCCACAATTATGAGCTTGCTGTAAAGCAACAAACGGCACCGTCATATAAACAAAGAGGTAGGCGCATGATTCCGCAATGCCGGTATGCCGTTCTTGATCTAAGCTAAACGGGAGTGGCGCTCGGGTCATACTTTCAAGCGTTGGGCTACAGCTCACTGAGATATAGGACAGACCTGAACTGTGCAACGCATAATCAAAAAGGAATCACTCGGCAAGCAGCACACTGCAGCAAACTGGAATTGCTAGGCGACAGACACCCAGCAGCCTCAATGACGACCTCCTACCATGAGAATACGATGATAGGTCCCGACCGCACGACATTTCCCACACGATTGATGCGCACGATTTGAACGCAAAACGTACAATCGACCACTTCCGATTCAAAAACGCAAGCGCTGCTTGATAAGACACATGGTCGGCACGGCGCGATGATCGTCCAGCGCTCCGCAACAAAAACACGTCATGGCACGGTACTGCATGTTCTCGCACCTTGAAAACAAGCATGGCACGGAACGGTACGGCAATATTTTCGCATCTCGGAAACAAGCACGGTACGGCATGCAGGCACTGCACGCGGGCACAACAAGGCAACTTGTTCGCATGCTCGATACCAAGCGCAGCACGGCACGGCAAGGCACGACACGACACGCGGGCACTGCACTGTCTTGCATCTCGAAGCCACGCACGGCACACGGCACGCCGGCACGGCACGACACGGCAACTCATTGCACTCTCGAGACCAAGCACGCCACGACAAAGTACAGCACGCGGGCACGGCACCGAGCGGCAATCTTCTCGTATTGCCGAATCCAAGCATGGCACGGGACGGCGCGGAACGCGGGCACGGAACGGAACGGCATGGCTATGCATCGCGCTTCGAAACTAAACACGACACGGGTCGGCACGCGGGCACGGCACGACACGGCACGGCAACTCTCCACATCTTCGAAGCCAAGCGTGGCACGGCACGGCACCGCGCGAGGACACGGAACGGCCCGACAGCGCGACGGCTTCGCACTGTCGAAAGCGAGCACGGCACGCGGGCACCGCACGGCACAGCACGGCAACTCCCCCGCACTCCCGAAACCGAACACGGCACGGCACGCGTGCATAGCACGGCACGACACGGCAACTTCCCCCCGCACTCCCGAAACGCAGCAAACCACGGCAACTGCTTCGCTCTCCCGAAGCCGAGCACGGAACAGCACGCGGGCACGGCACGGCACGCGGCAACTGCTCGGGGCTTGTAGACTTCAGAGCCGCCTTTCTCGAACGAATCGAACCGAGCCCCCGTACAGCACTCGATGATCAAAGAAACATGGGAACGTGAGCGAGCTTTGGCATACTTGACCCACACGTCCTGAGGCAAGCGCGACACTGAAGGCGACAGTTGCTCACGATAAGCTAGACACCCGTGCAAAAATCAGCGGCCAAGCCACAGCACGAAAGCAACATGTACGTGCCCTGCGCCTGCCCCTGCGTGTTGATGCAGCAACTTCCGGCGGAGCGCTGTGGACCTTGTCGCCCGCCAGTGAGCAGCAAGCAGATGTGTGGGGCATGAGCTTGGCAAGCACAGAAAGACAGTCTGACGCAGGGCCAGACGAGACAAACACGTCACTGCTGCAAGCATCCGTGGAGCATGACAGCTCTGCCGCCACACTGGTGATCATCGCAAAAACAATTCCAATGGAGAAATCGACCAACGAACAAGCACCCATGCTAGCAGATGGCTTTGGAAAAGGGGCTCGAATTGTTCCGAACTCACTGGTCAAACAAGAACCCATGTGGCAGAACCTGCGTAGATCTCGACAGCATCACCCCAATCCAGACTCATTCACAAACCGACCCCGATCCCAATCCAGCCGGCCCGATCGACCCGAAGGCGAACAGTCCTTCGACCGAGCACACAACCGATCGCCCTCCCCGACCAATCCGTGAATCAGCGATCTACCATCCATGATCGAGCCCCGAACGATAGACTAACTTCTGTGTCTGTGTACTCTGGATCTGCAGATAGTCTGGCACACGTACATGAGGCCACGCCCAAACATGCGGCTGCGCTCGCCCGCGCACGCATGTGATCACTTTACCCCTTTTACCAGCACTTGTCGAATGCAAGGGGATCACCAAAGGTGCAGACATGAATCAGTCCTGGAGCAGTGCCCTGCGAGAGGAGAGTAGAGGCGATGCGAGAGCGCAGCACCACTTTCAGCCAGGGAGCCCTGCTCGGCCACGGCGTCTTCATCCTGCCCACTCCCGACCAATGGTCGAGCACGGCCGATACCCAGGACTGCCAGAATCCAGGAACAGGAACCCTCGCGCAAGCCCCACCCAAATCTGTAGTGACAGAGGTGCTTGTAAGAAGCCTCCCTCCCTGCACCTACCCCCCTCTGCGCGTGGCCGAAACACGACAACCGCCGGGCCAATAGAACGCAACATCTGCAGGACAACCCGCGGGGAGCCGCTCTCGAGGCAAGACCAGACCAAGCGGGACAATCACGGGGCAACCCCTGGTACACCGTCCTGGGGGCGGTTCCCGCCTTCTGCTCGCAAGCGCAACTCCGTCTCGCCGACACGCGCGACACGACCCGAACCAACACCGAGATCGATTTCCTGGTGGGGCTCGTCATCTAAGACGATGGCAGAATCGAGGCAAAATCGGACCGATATCAACCTGAAATCTCCGAGAATCGGCGGGCTTGGAGGACGCATCGCGCGCCGCGGCCGTTTCAAAGCGTTCCGGAACGCACCGAGAGCGTTCCGGAACGCTCTGGAATGGATCTATCTCGATTCTAGGCCCGTCCGATCAAGTGACACCAGGGCACCTCGAGCGGGATCCTACCGCACATTTACCTGATGTCCTGGCTCGAAGAGCAACTCATCGATGTCTGTCCCCTAGATGCGGAGTCAAAGAAACGAACTCATGGGAAAGAATGGAAGCTATATACCTATGATACATGTGCTTTGCCAGCTATACAACCGTCCTCTCTATCGGCCTCAGCCGTGGCTGAACCGCCCAACCCAACGTGTGGCTAAACACAAGCTGCTCGGCGGAGAAGAGCTTGTTTGACAGCAACCGCCGATGCAACAACGCCGGCGGATCTGGTGGCCCCTTTGGGGTCGCCAGACGTGGACAGGGAAAACGACAGGAGAGGGAAAAAAAGGGGAGGGGAACAAGGGACGGACAAGCCCGGCTCCTCATCCTACTCCTCCACGTCCTCCTCCTCCTCCTCCTCCTCCTTCTCCTCCTCCTCCTCCTCCTCCTCCTCCTCCTCCTCCTCCTCCTCCTCCCCCTCCTCCTCCTCCTCCCTCCTCCTGCTCCTCATTTTCCTTGGTTCCCTCTTTCCACTCCTCCTCCTGAGGCTCCTGCTCCTCCTCCTCCTCCTCCTCCTGCTCCTCCTCCTCCCGATCATCATCATCATCATCATCATCATCATCATCATCATCATCATCATCATCATCATCATCATCAGCAGCAGCAGCAGCATCATCATCAGCAGCATCAGCATCAGCATCGTCATCATCATCATCATCATCATCAGCAGCAGCAGCATCAGCATCAGCATCATCATCGTCATCATCATCACCATCACCATTACCACCACCATCACCATCACCATCACCATAACCATCACCATGCCCATCATCATCATCATCATCAGCAGCATCATCATCATCACCATCACCACCACCACCACAACCACAACCACCATCATCACCATCACCCGCATCCTCATTATCATCGTTCTCTGCCCCCTCCTCCAAATCCTCTTCTCCTCCCTGGCTCTTTGCCGTGCTCCGCAATCGCCGCGTCGAACGGTCAACCGCACTAACAGAAGTGCCCCAACGCCGCCAGGATGACGTCAGGCTGCTGAAGAACAACACGAGGCTTGAGCGATCAAGGAGAACAACGCCCTGCCACTGCACACCCTAACTCCCTCACAGACGAATTCACAAGCGCAGCCCGACTCTTGCGGCACACACCCCGCACCACCCGCCCATCCAAAGGCTCGTAGAGTGGAGTCGCGTCGCTGCTGCTTGCACCCCCAGCGCTCCGATCACCTGTCGGAGGACGAATTCCAATTTCTAATGATGCTGCCGAAATGCAAGGACGACGAACGAAGCTGCGTGTGCAAACGTGTCTTGTTGAAATAGGGTCACCGACTGTGTTTCGCATGCTGATGCCGCGTGACGAGACGCCGTAAGAAAATTCCTGATCCATTATTCCTGCCGACCAGCCATGAACAGATTCAAGCAACCGGGCTACGCGGAGTCATCGGGCCACGAATCACCAAACCGACTCATGGTCGCAACTCCGCACGCGAGGACCACGACGGGCAGCAGGGCCCGCACACTCACACGCAATGCAGGGCCACAGGCCCTGAGGCCAACGGATCGAATGGCCGCCAGAATTATTCCGCATGTCGCCCATAAAAAGCGTACGCAGCGGCACAGCTGCCCACAAGCCCGTCGAAAAGGCCGCAGACGGAGCAGGGCTGACGCTCGGATCCGCCTGGCCAGCCAGTTCGGGCACCGATGTTCGAGGGTGTGTTCCCGCGGCGAACTGGATGAGCGCCAACATGCACGCGGAGAACCATCCGACAAAACACGAAATCTCTGCACACGCATACTCTGAGTCAGAGAGCACTTTCTGTCCAGCCTCCCTCTCTTGCGTTTTCCTCCTTTGCCTCCCCGCCCTGTCGTCCCTACCAACAGTGTGCGTGCATCTTCCGTCATCATTCTACTAGTTTGAATATTACGTGGGTATCCCTGCTTCTGCGTCCCTCCAGGACCCTTGGCACAGGGATCACCATTGCTACGACCACGCGATGCAGATGTACTATAAAAGTGGTGTTCCTTGTTTCGTGACACTATCATTACAAGGATGCAGACCCCCATCCACTATATAATTTCACCGATGGTGTTTTCACTGCACCCTTCATATCATAGCTAAGTAGTATGGATCCCATGTCTTAGTCTGGTAGGGGGGGGTTCTCCTGTGCCCGTTTATCAGTCCGTTCCTATCGCTTCGTGTTGTTCGCATGATACTCTCTAGATGCACCATGGACCGTCCTACTTTTGCCACTATCATCACTATCCCACATGGGGCGACACGCGGCGCGGGGCAGCACACAAAACGTAAAACAACACAGCGCAAACCCAGAATACCACACCAACGCCAAAGACCACGACGACCCACCCACGGGAAGCGCCCGAGACTGCATCCAAGCACTGCTGCACGTGCGTTTCAAGCACAAGAAATTGGTGCCCGCCTACACAAAGCAAAAGACATGCGACTACACAACCGAAGGCTCCGCGGCAATCATGGCCCAAGGTGGGAAGGGTCACAAGGGGCAAACAGCCCGTCGAACCAGACGCGCGCACACGCACACGAAGGCATACGAAGAAAGCTGCCGAACCATCGCCACCGCGGAGGCCGCAGCGCGTCGCTCACAAGGCTGCAGCCGCCTCCCAGGGGCACCCCGCGAGGCCGCCACCACGTCCCCCGCGCGCGGAATCGACAAGGGCACCGCAGCAGGGCAGGCAACGGTGGGCAGCGACGCGATACGTCCCCAGGTCCTGCTGAACTCCCGCATGCCTCCCCCCCCACGAGCGCCCGCCCTGCGCGAAGATGGGGTGTGGGCAGTTCCACCAACAGCTGGGCACGAACCGCAGCCTTCAGAGGCAACGGCCGCTGCCCCTGGCCAGCGCGGGGGGGCCAATAAAGGGAACCCTCGCACCAGAGCTGCGCGCAAGGCGGCGGCAGCACAAGAAGCGGCCACGTCCGGCCTCTGCAGGACAACCCGCGCCAGCAGACACCACTGCGACCACGACCAGCACAACGCCACGAAGGGCACCACGATGGCCACAGCGACCACGACCAGCACCACGAGCACGACCATCAGCACCAGGAGCATAACCACCAGGCGCAAAGACCACGGCGACCGCCACCAATTACCACCACGCGCAGCGTCACCAACACCACCCCCAACGAGGCCGCCGCGACACGCGACGGGCGAGGACCCAAGCGATCGCGCGCGCAAGGCCAGCCGCCGGGGGCCACCAAAACCACCCGGGGGCAGCCTACAGATACCGCGTCCTAAGCGCATGGAGTCGACGCCGCCAGGGTCGCCAGACCTGGCGGCGCAGCACCCATCCCGTCGCAGGAAGCGACCCCATTCTCGCGTTTCGTTCCAGCTGCAAGCCGCCGGGCCCCACCCTGTCGCGCCAGCAAGACAAGAGGCCGAGGAAGCCCGCGTCGCCAGGCAGGCCAGGCCACTTCAGCGCCGTTACAAGGCGGGTGCCACAGTGCAAATGGTACGTTTCTGGCCCGCTCGCACAGCTGAGCGAGGCGCGGCATGCGTGTGCAAGGGGAATTGCACATGATGTGGTGATCAAGGGTAAGCTGACATTGTGCGTTAGGGGGGCCGCACATGACAGCATGATTTTCGCTGGACGGAGGTTTCTCAAGGCTTCAGGTGGCAGGGCGAAGCAGCGCCCGAGCGCGAAGCGCGGAGTAGCCCGCTTGGGCGGGGAAGCACTTGAGAGCACGTCGATCTGATAGCGGATGGGCCGGCACTCCCATTAGATAGCGGGTAAGTTGGCACGCCATTTTGATAGGGGATGGGCCGGCACGGCTAATTACCCTGCACTCTAGGGCAGCCCCACACAAATAGACCGGTACACCCAAATCGTGGAGATAACATGGTCCTGCTTTTGCTTATCCGTGCATGGTCCAGCATGCCCATCCAGTGAGCAATGTTGCGTCGCGCCCGGGCCGTCGATCACACCAGGCACCTTTGTGACATCCGGGTGTTTGACGGTGTGCCAAAAAGTGTGTGTGTGTGTGTGTGTGTGTGTGTGTGTGTGTGTGTGTGTGTGTGTGTGTGTGTGTGTGTGTGTGTGTGTGTGTGTGTGTGTGTGTGTGTGTGTGTGTGTGTGTGTGTGTGTGTGTGTGTGTGTGTGTGTGTGGTGTGTGCGTGTGGTGTG
>CAUYUJ010017188.1:170000-173212 GCA_963575745.1 Prorocentrum cordatum | reverse complement strand
TTACCGCTCGGGTGCTCCAACGGAGTGTCAGTATAATACTTGAATCTGCCTACACTGCTTGAAGCTTTCCGCAGCTCACACAACACAAATTCCAAATGCAAAAGAGAGAAATTCCAGACACGGTGGGCACGCGCATGCGGGAGAAGAACGCGCAGCATAGCATCACCAAATGGGGAATAATACAAAATAATGAGAAGAATAGAGCAACGCCGGATAGCGTGAGCGGAAGAATCCCGCTGCTTCAACGGAAGCGCCGCTCGGACTCTTCCATCTGGGTCACAGTCTTTGGCTATCTCGGCCAGGGCACGCCCTGTGCCCCAGTCTGCTATCACATGAGTTTCCAAGGAATGTCTGCACTCCATCCGAATGGTCTCAGATACAGCCGTAGTCCCGAGCCAATACAAGCAAAATAATGACTTGAAGGGACCTACGCTAGGAAACCCGCAGAAGAAATCAAACCATTTACCGGGCACCGTTGGGACGGCATCTCCGGCAGCCGGCTCTTCCCAATCTGGATTTTCGTTATCCACTTCGGACCGCTTAGCCGAAAAATTCGCATCACTAAAAATCTGCCCAATCTTTGTTGCCGCCAAGTCGTCCTGTAAAATCGGAGCCAACTGTGTTTCAAGGCGGCGAGATGTGCGATCCTGATTAAAAAGAATGCGACAAGTACGCCTCTGGTAGACACCGGAGTGATGGCGGCCCTCTGAATCTATAGCGCGGCCCGAGCCAGCATCCCGATCGATGAAGGCTTCAAGCGTTCGCAAGATCGCTGTTTTGGATTCAGAATCCACGATGGCACAAGATTCAATAAAAGAGCAGACAACAGGCCTACATTTCGAACAAAATAACTTGCCCCGATCACCAAACCTAGCCTCCAGGACAGACAAGCACTTTGTATTTACATCCAGACTAGAAATAGAAATTGACTTGGGGGCAGATGGCCGATCCGATCTGTCGTACCGCGCTCTCTCACCGCACCATAAACAAGAGAAGGTGTTGGTTGTCATTCCGCGCATCTGACCAGAAGCATCAGCCCCCCGGGCTCTTTTCCGAGGGACCGCGTCGCTGCACTCTCGATCGGCGCGCAAGGCCGTCCGAAGCGGCGTGCCACCCAACGATCTCGGACCCTGGTTTCCCGGCGACACAGGGGCCACCTGCTCAGCCATCCCGGCGTCCCGGGTGGAGCCAGCTGGGGCTGGGCTGGGCGCCAGGGAACAGTCTGAGCCGCGCAATGCGGATCGACGGACAAGGGATGGGAAGAGCTGTGGGGCCCGCAATATGAGAACGAGGGCGCAATAAATGAAATTACACCCCCTGGGATGTGAGAGAGGGGAGCGGAAGGAAGGGCGAGGAGGGGGGACAAAAATGCAGGAGGAGGAGGAGGAGGAGGAAGAAGAAGAGGAGGAGCAGCAGCAGGGGCAGGAGCGGGCTGCGAGCGTGTCTCCCCCCGGGCAATCCACATTGGATTCCGACGGACAGCCACCCCTTGCTGCATGGCACGCACACTTACCTCAATAAACAACACTGCAAGCTGCATGCACGAGTCCTGTTGAACCCAACGGCGACGACGACGACGACGACGACGACGACGACGCCGACGCCGACAACGGCGACGACGACGACGACGACGAAGACGACGACGACGACGACGACGAAAACGACGACGACGACGACGACGACGACGACGACGACGACGACGACGCCGACGACGACGGCAAACATCGAGCCCATGCAAGCCCGACTGCGCAGGAGTGCTACATGAACATGCTGGAGCAATCCGAAATGGGAGGAGACAAAAAGACAGGCGATGAATCAGGGTAGGACGAAGGAGGGGGAGGTACACTGGAGTACTGCATCGGGTCAGTTAACAAACGCGCACGTACGGATACAGGGCCACCCACGCGCACACACACACGTAGCACGCGAGCGTGCTAGTTTGCAAGTTTGCTTTGCTCTGCGACGGCCGCGCCGGGCCAGCACGCAACGCGTTCGAGCACCCAACTCCGCCACCCGTGCCCCAAAGGCTAGCACACACGACCAGAAGGGCATCGCAGGTGCAAGGGACGACGCTGCACCCCCGAGGCCCGCAGGGCCTCGACGGACAACCCCCCCCCAAGCCCCCGTTGAGCAAGACACCAAAAGGCAGAGAGTCAAAGCTGTGCATACAGGCAACGGACGGGGCAGGCAGCTGCAACACTGCATGGCAAGCACATGACAAGTTTTCTGGGCGCCGCGCTAGACGGCGCTCCCTCCCGACGCCCATGGGGGCGCTGGCAGACAACGCCCCCTACGCGCTGGAACAACCAGGAGCGGAGAGACCCCAGCCCATGGCCGGCGCGCCGCGCCCGCCCCGCCGGGACGACCAGGGACGCCCCACGACACGACAATATATCTGCTTGTATCTTGAGCCTTGAGCGCTTGAGCGCTTGAGCGCTTGAGTGTTGCGGCCATTTGTTGTCGAACACATATCGCCCCACACTGTCGTCTTCACCCGGCTGCTGCTGGAAGAGCTTCGCATTAAAGTCGCCGGGTGCCTTGCTTCGTTTTGGCCTTGCGCCGATCAGACCATCAAAGAAAGTGCGCCTGTTGTCTGGGTCGTGTCTAGATTGTTGAGCATAGGCAGTAAAAAAATAGAATCACAGCCAGGGACACGAAGGTACAATAAAGCAATCCTGTCCGACATGAGCTTAAAGAAAGCTGCTCGCACTCTGTTTCGCCAGCGGCGCGATGATGAACCCCACTCCTGAGTAGAATCGCCCAGAGATTTTCTTATTCGTGCCAGATAGGGCGGTGAGGTACCCTTCCTCCTCGAACGCGTCAGAAACAGCGGCCCTCGTCTCCTGATCCATAGGGCGCATTATTTCAATCATCTACGCGCGGTCTTTTCCCAAACCTTCTTCCACGTTCAAAGTTGTGAAACATGCATCCCGTAGTGGCCGGCATTGGCGTTTTGATCTGCCCCACATATTGTCCACATGATGGCGACCAGAGTGGTGTGGAGTAGTATAGGTTACTTTGCCCAGTACTGCGTCAATCTGGGGTGCAAGCAGCTCTCCGGGTTGGTCGGCATCTTTACCCAGCCTAGCGCAAAATTCCGCGCACCCGAGCTTTAATTTTACAAACAGACGTCGTGTAACAATTGTTGACACGCGGTTTGTTTGATCGGCTCTAGCGCTGGTCTGCAGAACTCCGCTGTGGAGGTTGAGCCG